>VDFB02097066.1:0-31645 GCA_007258455.2 Sequoia sempervirens
TTTCCACCTTGTTGACACGTCATCTCTTCACCACAGTTTATTTGCATTGCCTATGAATTAATCTAATTGAGGATTTTTTCAGAGTTGGCTGGCCTTTTTCTTTTCTTTTCCTCAATTTTTGGGATGGAAGTTTTGAGACGGTACCTAGGAGTGATGTGATCGGTCAACTGGGTCTTTTGCCAAGCTGTTGCTTTTAGGATCTAATTGTGTATGAGCTTTTATCTTTGCTAAAATATCTGAAGGGTATTAATGTAGTAGTTGAGAATTAATGTGCAAAGATCGTTATAACCTAAGTGAAGATCTATGATCAGATCGTGTGCTATCAACTGTCAACACTTGGCGGCAATTACTTCTAAGCTGAGGCGGTGTGTATCTTTTATTCTGGCTATATAGGGAGGGTGACAATACAAAAAGAGGATGATTCTAAGTGATATTTTCTTTGTTAAGAAAAGTTTCTTTAGTTTTCTTAGGGTTTTAGAATTATTTGCAGAAGCAAGTTACATGACTACTTTATTCTAGCATGTTATATCTATTAAGGTTTAAACTATTATCGGATTGGCATCCGGCCTCTATTTCAAAGTTCATTTTATAATTAAATCACAAAAATATTCAGGAGAATTTGTTGAGACTGTGCATGTATGGCCTTTCTCAAGCTTTCTTTCTTTATATTGTCATTCTGAATGAAACACTATGTCTTGCAAGCTATATCCAAATAGTTTAAGTAGCAAATTTCTATGTTGTATGCTTGTATGGTAGAATAGTAGCTTAGAAAAATTGGACTATGTCATTGGACTTCTCTATTTTTCTAAAAGTTTTTATTTTGTTTTGCTATGTTGTATTAGGAGATAGAGTTCATGTGATTTGTGAAATATTCTTTTGTTACCCATAAGGAATCTTTATGTTTGATCAGACCTTAATGAACACTTCTTGTGGGGTGAAGCCACAATAGTGGTTTACAATTGAAGTGAGGAAGGAAAACTCATAGAAAATGAATGCATGGAAAAAATATTGATTTTAGGGGTTCGTACGAACATACTGGTTCGACCGAACCCATTAGGGGTTTGCTAGAACCTGGGTTCGGGCGAACCCTTTTAATGCTTTCCCACCAAAAATGAAAACAAAATCCCTTTTAAAGGGGGGTTCGAATGAACTCTAGTTCGAGCGAACCCCTGGGGGTTCACTCGAACCCCCCTTATTCCTCATCCCTCCTCTGAGACACCAAAAACCCTAAATTTTTGCACTTTGAAGCTTGGGTTGATGATGAAAATGGAGGAATCTTCACAAACCCAATTGGAATCAGGTAGTCCTTGAAACAAGCTATCCAATGAATATAATCTTACTATGTTTTCGTTTTATTATGTATTTGTTTTTTTAGTTTTATTAAACATAGGTTTTTAAAATTAGAAATGAAGATATATGTTCTGCATGTGGAAAAATAATGATTATCAAAAAAATGGAAAATATGGAGTGCACGGATGGTAAGTCATTTAGATCCAACAAAAAAAAGTTGAATTTAGATATATACAAAAAGTTATGCATTATCTGGTCAGCTATGCGAGTTATGAATCTAAATTCGAAAGAATTATAATTTTATCCTTCATGGAAAAAAAGTTATGCGTTATACGGTCTGCGTCACTTTTTAAAAATACTGTTTTTTGAAAAAAAAAAGTTTTCATGGGAGATGGAAAAAGAAGTGTAAAATGGTTCCAAAAATTTTGAAAAAAATATTTTTAGAATCTACAGAAAAAATGTGATGAGACTCTAGTTTTCATTATCTTCAAAATTTTCACGGTTTAGCCGCTATAGCTGCCCGAATGTGAAGATTTAGTTTAAAATAATAATTTCAGTGTCCAGTTTGGCCAAAAATTGTAAACCACTATTGTGGGATCACCCTGTGGAAAGATCTGAAAGTCTGCACTATGCTTGAAGTTAGCCTTTGTTGTTCGTTCCCTTTCCAAAAATGAAGGGTTGTGGCATTCTGTGTCTATTTATATCAATCATAGGAATGATTTGGGTTTGAAATGTTGTAAAAGCTTTGGCGCATCACCTTTTACATTTTACGTTTACATTTCCTTCTTTCTCTTATCTCAAAACCCCAAAGAAGAGTTGGCTTTCTATAAAAAACCATGAGGTATTCAATGAGACGCAATTGGTTCCCCACTTAAATATCCTATAAGACTATCAAAGAGACGCAAGCTTTGATGATCAATAATTCTTTTTCTTGCATGCCCGATGGGACCGAAGTTTTCCAAATGCCTAATTAGAAGTCAAAACTATTTCTTGAATCAGGCTAAGGAAGAAAACTGGGAGTTTCATGCCCAAAGTTTAAACAAGAGCATCCTCAAGAGGTCACTTCGAGTACTCTTAGTTACCTACCTCAATCCCTAGAAGGAGAAGATTTATAGGTTCTGTATCACCTATAAGGAGTAATAGAGCAAGAAGTCAGAGCCCAATATCTAGAGCTTTATCTACTCCACCTGGAGGCTTAAACTTCCAAATAAGATTACCTGTATATCTAATTCATAAGAATCTTCTCTTTATGGCTCACATACCTCTCCCCGCTCCTAGAAATTTCGTAACATGGGATAGTGGCAGTCCACTACGACCACCCACAACCCTAGATGTACGGCCTCCCATACCTGCTAATGCCCACAAGGCTATTCCTAAATTCTTCAAAGAAGATTTTAAAACCCGTTTCGAACACCTGCAAGATATAGCAAAGGTATTCAAGGTACATAACATATCAAAGGAAAATATTGCATTGAGACTACTAGCTGCCTCTTTTAAGGGGAAGGCTCAAGATTGGTATCGATCTCTAGCCTCGGGTTCCATCCTCTCCTGGGACCAGCTTAGACAGTTCCTATTCGAATGATTCTTGAAAAAAGGAGACCATTCCTTGTTGCTACACCAACTAATTACCATCAAGAGGGCTCCACATGAAGCCCTGAGCAACTTCAACACCAGGTTCCACAAGACCTGGCAAAGGATCCCCATGAATGCTCGAACCTAGAACGCGATGGAATTCATGTTCTATCTAAAGGCCTTTAACCCGAATATCACAATCATGATAACCTCAATGGGAGGGGACATTCTTCCCAATGCATACGAGGTAGTGGTACACACAGAGAATAATTTGATCAATGCTGGAAAGCTTCATTCTAACCGATGCTAGTATTTGTAGAAATCTCTGATGGCCATCGGGAAGAAGTCACTCCAAGCACTCCTACAACATAATTAAAGTTGGTCACCCCGCAGTCTACAAATAAGTATCCTAAAGCTCAAGCAAGCACATCAGGGCTTTCCTCGATGGCGGTGAATATCGTTGATATGAAGGAACTCATGAAAACTTTTTCTAATGAATTGGTATTATCAAAAGACAACAAGTGGTGCCTACGAAAATGTCCACTCAATACTATGGTGGAGGAAAGCCGCCTTATCAAAAAAATTCATATCAAGGATCTTATAGAGGAGGAGGTCAACAAACGTTGTCAACAAGTTAGATAGTTCTGACCACCATGCCATTATAGATAGTCAAGGGTAGCCCAAATAAAGAGCTAGTCCCAAGCCAAAACAATTTGGCGGAAGACAAAAAAATTTGGTGCTTCCCGTGCAGCGATAACCATATGCCCTGAAACTGCCCAAGGGGAAATGTACAGCAGAAGGTGGCAGAAAAAAGAAGTAAGGGAATGATCCTGAATGTGGACAAGTATGGATCATCTGAAATGGAGAATGCTCGTTCAAGAGCACAAATGCAAGGGATGTCCCTGGAGCAAGAATTAGACATTGTGCCCGACCAAGATCTTTTCTCATGGTTAGAAGAAGATGAGGTTGTGTTCACAAATGAAGCTCCGACGACTGGAGTTCCACAAGTATAGTCATATTATAACACAAGATAAAAAGAAGGCTTACGAGAGAATATGTACAACAAGCTCTGCCATGTCCACAACCGCATAAAATTTCCCCCTATAGAAGCAGGCTTCATCACCCATCATCCGACCTTTTCTGCAACCACATAACATATCATCGGTAGAGAAAGAGATGAACAAAACACCAATCCCAGTCACGATGGAACATTTTCTTCCGAAAATGAAAGAAATACCACCGTTTAAGCCCAAGGCCCAAATGGTCGGGACGCTTAACGTGGTGGAGCAATTGAAGAAGGTGCCTACCAATGTATCATTGTGGGACATCATATCAATTCCTGAGAAAAAAACCCTACTTCAAGAAGCATTAAAGATGGAAGAGCAAAGCTTGCAGGCGAATGCAACTCAGCTACACAATCAAAGTAGAAATGATAGACCCATGCTTCCCCCTCAGGCTCTGAAAGCAACATATTATACAAATGATATAGGCAACAAAAAGGAGAAAGAGGTAAGTGGAACAAAGCCCACACGTTTCTTTTTAACACTTATAGTAGGAGACAAATTGTTGCATAATAATATGATTGATTCGGGGGCTAGTACCACTATCATACTGAAACAAGTGGCAGATGCCTTGAAGTTAGAGTATGAGCCTCTTGAAAAGGGAATTATGCAACTGGATGGGAAGAAGGTCTCGACTGTTGGTTGGATAAAGGATCTGTCCCTAAACCTTTTCTCTTGCCCAAGCCAAACAGTCATGCAAGAAGTGGTAGTAATACACATTCCACCAGTCTTCAGAATGTTCCTATCAAGAGATTTCATTGCCAAACTTGGCGGATACCTGGCACTTGAATGGTCCCACAAGATATTGAGAACCAAACACAGGGCGAAGATGAAGACTCTATCCAAATACTTGCATCCTAAACACATTGTGGATGACATGAATCTATGTTTCAGAGCTGCCCATACCTCTACCTTTCAATAAGAGAGATATTGTGTGGAAATTCCCAGAGAAGAAGAAGATACTAGCGAGCAGATTTTGGAAGACGAAGTGCTACTCAACCAATTCATTGATTCTTATCCATTTGGAAACTTCCATGCTATAGGGTTGGGTACTTATGCAATTTTTGATGAAGATCAAGTCTTTCTGAAACTAATGAAGAATCAAGAGAAATCCGACGACCCATCTGATAATAATTTGTGGACCTTATATTTTGATGGTTCCAAATGCAAGTTTGGTGTTGGAGTGGGTGTTCAATTGGTACCTCCAACGGGATCAGATAACCCCAAAACCTATCATTTTTAGTCTTCATGCTCCAGCGATGATACCAAATATAAAGCTTTGGTTCAAGGGTTGATTATAGTAGAGCAAATGGGTGCAAATAAGATATGAGCTTTCATAAATTCAAAATCAGTAGTAAGCCAGATCTGTGGGCAAGCGACTGCAATAGATATAAGGCTAAGATCTTACATACATAAGGTATGGGATCTCATCGAGAGTTTTGAAGCTTTCGATATACAAGGGAATCCTCAACCACAAAATATTATTGTTGATCAGACGTTTCCTATTAGACCACAATTGGAATCAAATTCTGACCCAATAGAGCTTGATGTCAGAAGTAATAGAAGACTGATAGTAAGCAAGAAAGCCTCTTGCAAAGATAAAAGAAAGCTCAAGGATCTATGCTATAGATATGATCTCAGAGGTTACGACCTGGGTATAGTTCAATGTACAATTGCCCTGCCTAAAGGACCCAGGTCCATCCGGTAGGAACAAAAGATAGTCAACCCAAAGGTTGAAGCTTTGGTAGCACAAGAGCTCATCAAATGGGGTGAATCAAAGTTCATATGCCCTATCAAATCTTTCACCTGGGTATTAAATTTGATCCCAATTCGGAAGAGGAATAGTGATATCCGACTTTGTGTTGATTTTTAGGACTCAAGAAGGATTTTTCTGAAAGACCATTACCCCTCACCACTAATGAAGCAGTTCTCATAGACTCTAACTAGATCAGAGAGTTTCTCCTTGATAGATGGTTCCCCAAGTAATAATCAAGTCTACATAAAGGAATTTGATCAACCCAAGATGATGTTTACCACCAAGTGGGAAATGTTGCATATTCAAAAACACCGTTCAAACTCTCCAATGCTAGTGCAGCTCTTCAAAGGGAAATGGGCATTACTTTAGAAAGATGGGTCAACCAGATTATTATCATATATTTGGGAAATTTAGCAATTAAAGATGATCATTTCTATCATCTAAAAGGGTTTTGTTTGAAACACCAATGATTTGGGATTAGATTCTTAATCTACTAAAATATTTCCTTGGAGCATCCCGAAGAAAGCTTCTCAGCTTTACAATACCATAGGATGGAATAGTAGTAAATCTCGAAAGGATCTGAGACTCATAATTGAACATGAAATATTTTCTAAGGAAGTCTAATATTGTCCATAGATTCATATCATATTTCATAGGTATTGCACCTCTGGTCACCCTAATGATTAAAGAGAACTTGTCTTTTCAACAAACCTCCAAGGGTATAGTAGTTATCAAGTAACTGGAGATGGATTTCTCCAAAGACTCGACATTGATTATTCCAGAGTTCTCCAAAGGTTCTCTACTCTGTATGTATAATGACCAACATGGTATAGTTTTTGTGCTCACTCAGAAGTACGAGGAAGAAAATGGAGAGCATCCTATTGCATTTCCTTCAAGGAAAAGGAGGCAAAAGGGAGCCAACATGCAGGAATACATCACAGGAGAAAAAATTGGTAAGTTTCTTAAGGAGCTAAAAGCTAGGCTTGGCCTGCTCGAGACCATTATACCCGACAATGCTCAAGGTTTGGTGGAATCACAAGGGCCAAATTTTGCTACTGGATATAGTATTTTTCTGAAAACTTCATCAAAGTATTACTTACAAGGGATCAGGTTAACAAAATCAACCAACAAGAGCCTAACTAGGTTAATCAAACATATTGGGTTAGAAAGAAAAAGAGATTGGAACAATCACAAATGGGCTGCCCTATTGATAAACCAAATTACCCTCAAGATGGCTCTAAAGGTTTCTCCATATGAGTTGATGTATGAAAATTTGGAAAAACCCCCAAGACTGGAAGAAGAAAGAGAAAAGGCTCATGGAGCCATAATCAACTGCCAATAGACGATCAAACAACATTTTTATGAAAATAATTCTAACCTGGAATTTAAAGAAAGGAGCTTAGTGCTAAGGTATGATAGATGTGCTACAAAACTAGGGCAAGATACAAAATTCAAAGTGCTACTGAAAGGACCTTTCAAAAATGGCACGTGCAAAAGAAAGAACGCGTACAAACTCAAAGAAATGGAGAACAACACTTTAGATGTACCAGTGAACGGTATTTATCTAAGGATTTTCCATTAAAACGCATAATTCTTTTAAAAAATTTAGCAATTATGTACCATATGTAAAAAAATTGTAGTTATTTAAAAAATTTGAGAATAAAAACCCAGGAATAACACAGAGGAGATAAAGGATATATTATGTTATGTTTATCGAAAAAATTTACAAAATAATGTATGGCTCGAGGCTCAGAATTGAACATGAGACTCTTTTGAGCAAAACCCAAAAGAAGCAAGCAAGCAAAAAAGTTGCAAAAGGGAGGCAACGAGTAGAAAAGTGGTAAACTTTAGCCTCCAACCATTGACAATGAAGCAAAAAGGGGCTCGTTATCAGACTCTGCTTCTTCTCCTTCTTTCCTTCTTCTTCTTCTCCTTCTTCTAACGGGTTGTAAGTAGGGGTAAAACACACAACACATGTAGGTCACGCAATGCAGACCTAGGGTCTACTCGCCGCGAATTTGCACTAGGAAGCCGAAGTGCTTTCTCTAGGAAATACCCAGAACACACTCCATGTCATACTCTCACAAAATAAAAGTGGTCGTTGGATGAGAAGAACAACGGTGCGTCTCAACATCCATAGTGCGAAAATAAGTAAGGGAAACTAGGGTACGTCTACTCCAAAGTCCACGTGCCTACGAAGGTCCATAGCACTTGGGATACCAATGCTAGGGATGGCCACTTGCACTATCTCGTGAATCCCTTCCATCAGCAAGGTGTCAAACATATTTTGGAATAGCTCGATTATCATGGGCTTAGCCATATTCAGGTCCAGCAATGAGGCCACGAAGCGGGAAAGCACATTGTAGGTGCTTTCAAGCTGGTTCTCATTGGTAATATAGTCCACATCGACTACACACTTGAACACTACCATGACAAGGGGGTTGTAATTCTTCACCAAATGCTTGATTCGGTTAGCAATGATCTCTCCCGCAAAGTAGTTTTGTGGTTTCTGCAGAAGGATCCAAATAGGGGTGCCCAAACTAGCAGACATTCCAACAAAGCAGCAAATTATGGAAGAAAGAGAATAAGCAGAAGGCCAAATAAGTTAGGGGACTATATGTTTGAATGAATGTTGTAAAAGGTGGAATAGCTATATATAGAAAAGTGCTACCGGTGAACTTAACCAATGGGATGTCTATTTTTGGTTGGACGGCAATGGAAATTTTTTAAGATAGAACAAAGCAAGGTGGATAAATTGTACAGAGGATCTGATGTTATGCCTTGAGAAATAAATTCGGGTGTTGGGAGTAAATTCCCTCATACGCCGATGGTTGACATCTATCCATCACCATTATCAGTGCCAACTAGTTCACTAATGGGAGAAGACATGGATTAACACGCTAAAGCTCTGACAGATTAATGGGAATGTCTTTTCAGGAGTATTTCCAAAAGAACAGCCAAAATGGTTAAGTTTTTATGAGCCCCAAGAACAATATCAGAGGAATCTCCCAATGGGTAAATCTCTTAATGTGCATCTGAGGTGTAAGGGATGGTTGGAAAGTTAGAAGGAAAATTTCCAAAGGTTCTGACAAGAGATCATAAATCTAGGTGCCTTGTTCGGTGGCTTCCAGCTTGATGAGGAATTTGAGGACACATATGATAAAGAGGTTGATTCTGACAACAACAATCCCGAGACAAGCTATGAAATCAGAGAGGAACAAGTGCCACTCATAATTCCTAGACCTTGGGAACCTGACAACCGAACAGATTTGGGGCAAGGGGGTCTACAAGTCTCATCTACCTCTCACGCTCGAAGTAAAAGAAAAGGGGACCGATAGTCCCCAAGGGGATCCTCAGTGACCACTGAAGGTCAAATGTCAGAGGAATTTTTGGGAAGAGGATCGGAATGTGCTAGTCCTAATTGTGCAAAGCGAAGGAGGATCCAAGACTTGGGTACCCCTGACATAATGGTCCAACAAGAAGAAGAAGTGGAGTCTATTGTTTCATCGATTGTGGCTCAGGTAAGTTTTTCTCCCCCTCTTCTTCCTATTTCTATGTCTTTGGTCAATCCCCTACCTCCTCCTATCGAAGCTAATCCTCCATCTTCAGTTCTCAAACTAGTAATGTTCGATGTACCCCATACCATTGTCAATGAGCCTGTTGAAACTTTTTTGCGCATCATCCACTGAGGCCATTGTTGTGTCATTAGTTTCCTTGTCAAAGGCTCCCATTGGAACTGCTGAAACTACTACCTTTCCCATTACTCTTGGCCCATCTACTTTCGGGAAGGCACCTCTCCATCAACCTTTTTCCATGTTTAACCCTACTGGTTCTTCCCCTGCTCCATTTGGCGTCCTTCCTTTTTCCATGATCACATTACACTTTGCATCCCCCCAGGCCCACACATCTGAACTTTCCCCTATCGTCACCTTTTTTAGACTACCCCCTAGTGCTCTGATTGCATCTCAGAGTGTCAATGTCCCTCAAACTCTCCAGGGTCATTTCGACACCACCAAACATGCCTGAAAGGCCAAGAAGCAAAAAATGTTGTCAAAAGGTGCCGAGAGGCCTGCCACTAAGAGGATTGAAGCCTTTTTTAATGAAGAGCGGAACTCTCTACTTATTACTTCTATGAAACCACTCGTTTCGAAGCCCAAAGGACAAATGCAGATGGAATATTACAACATTCATGTTGTAGGCATGTATTTGAGTGAAACTCACCCACGTGATAAAATGGTCCTAGCCAAAGCCACGCAGAGGGTGGTATATGTTGATTATGAAAGGATGGACAAGAATTTAAGGAAGTGCGAGGTTGAGTTGGAAAATGTAAAAGGAATAGTGAGCAAACTGTAGAATGAAGTCCAAGCCAAGGATGTTGAAGTAACCCATGTGAGGAAAATTCAAGGTCACCAAGGAGACATGTCCAGGTTGCTTGTAGATGCTCAGAATGAGCAAGTTTTGTTTCATGCTGAAATTGAAAATTTCAAGAAAGAATTAAGTGATGCTAGATCCCAAAATACTGATGATCTTAGGAGGATCCGAATTGAGGTAGACAAGTCAAGACAAGAAGTTGGAAGACTAAGCTCTGAGTTGGAAAACGCTCTTCGAGAGAAGGCTCAAATGGAAGAAAACACCAAGGCAAGAGAGGCTTGTTTTAACCAGGAGTTAACTACTGCAAGAGGATTTGGATCCCTCCCTATAATGAGAAGGATGATAGCTAGGCATTGGGAGTAGATAGCAATTGGTGTGTGTGTTCTGGGACCCGCCTTGCAATTTCTAAGGATGTTTGAGAACTGAATGCCAAGGTCGGTCTGATGGCTGATCACTTCATACAAAAATGTTCACCCCATGTGGTAGATTCCCAAAGTTTCATCACCAAATTGAGCATTGCCACTAATCATGTTCTTAAATGTTATGAAATAACTTGCACAATAGAAGAATATGATATGAAATATGCTGCAAATACTTGATAATAACTGAGAATAACAAGCCACTTCGAGGGGGCAAACCTCCAAATATCTCTAATGAGAACACACTTCACACTTCATGATGAAATAAGACTCACAACCTCCTATATATACCTATTTATGCCAAGGATATCACCTAGGCCGACTTAGACACACCTATATAAGACTTAGGCCAACCTAAACAACTAAATAACAATATACTAATGATAATATGACTTAATAGAGAGTTAAGATAGCCACAAGCCGACTATTCATAACCCGATGTACACTAATATTAAGGGTGTAGCATGCCCCCCTTCTTCAAAGAAGCATTGTCCTCAATGCTAATCAAGTTTGGATTCTTTTGAATGAACACCTCATCCTCCCATGTAGCATCTTCAATTAGAAAATATTTCCTTGTAATGAGGTAACTTGGAATTGTTGATGTCACTAACTTCTTCATGCGTGTCTGGAAAATTAACTTCAGCTCCAAGATGTGTCTTCCCTTTACATCAAGCTCTTGATGGCGATGAATGTGTTCTTCCTTTACTTGAACCTTTTGATGTGTCATAGAGTAAGAGGTGAGGAATAATATATGGTACCCTTGCATTGGTTGAATAGATTGATTAGGAACTTCTTCTTCTTTCACTTCTTCTTCATTGTCTTTTTCTTTTTCTTTTATATCTTCTTCATCTTCTTCTTATTCTTTGTCTTTTTCTGCTTCTTCTTCTTCTATTGTTGCTTCTTCTACTTCTCCATATGCCTCTTCTTCTTCTTCTTCTTCTTCTCTTCTTCTTCTTCTTTCGCTTCTTCTTCTTCTTCTTCTACTTCTTCTGCTTCTTCTTCTGCTTCTTCTTCTTCTTCTTCTTCATTTGTTTCTTCTGCTTCTTCTTCTTCTTCTTCTTCTTCTTCTTCTTCTTTTGATTCTTTTTCTTCTTCTTCTCCTTCTTCATTTGTTTCTTCTTCTGGTTCTTGGCTGCTTGAGACCTCCTTTATTGGTTTATTCATAAAGGCGCTTAACATGTTTCGTATGTCCGATATATCTCCTCTTAGGTCACACATATCCATCTTAATTGAGGAAATGTCTTCCTTGACCTTATTTATTTCCTCATTATGAGTAACATCCTCGATTGTTTCACCATCCTTATTAGGAGTCTTCCCCGGAGTGACAACATTCTTTTTACCCCTTGTTGCAGGCCCCGTCATGATGGAAACCACTAATGTTGAAATAAATCACACAAATGAAACTTAAATTCTCTAAAAATTTTTACTGTAATCTCCTTTGGTATGTCTTCAAAAACCCAATAAAAATCAGACTTCAATTCAACAAGATGTGCGCGATATGTAGACTCCAAAAAAATAGTGTAGAAACCCTAATTCTGCAATAATTCGCTTAATTCTGCTCCAATTCTTCTGAAATCTGGACTGTAGCTTCTTCAATATGTTATTCAAAAACCCTTTAAAAATCAAAAAAAAAATAGCCAAAATCTGAAAGATATGCTCTTCCCAAAATCGCCTCCAAAATTGAGAAAAACCTTGCCTCTATGGTGCCAAGATCATGCTCTGATACCACTTGTTATGAAATAACTTGCACAATAGAAGAATATGATATGAAATATGCTGCAAATACTTGATAATAACTGAGAATAACAAGCCACTTCGAGGGGGAAAACCTCCAAATACCTCAAATGAGAACACACTTCACACTTCATGATGAAATAAGACTCACAACCTCCTATATATACCTATTTATGCTAAGGATATCACCTAGGCCGACTTAGACACACCTATATAAGACTTAGGCCGACCTAAACAACTAAATAACAATATACTAATGATAATATGACTTAATAGAGAGTTAATATAGCCACAATCCGACTATTCATAACCCCATGTACACTAATATTAAGGGTGTAGCATTAAAAGAGCGAGAATCCCTGACCGGCAGGTCACCTCTATCAAAGCCAATGAGATCATCAACTTCCACATGGTTGCAGAAAAATGTAAGGATCACTAGATGGTGTTGAATAAATGGTTCATTGAGATCAAAAAGGACTTTGTCATCCTAGTTGGTTTCAGGTTGCCTCCTCTTCTTTCCCTAGATGAAGATGCACTAACAATGGAGCAAGTCAATGATGTAATCCAACACAAGATTCAAACCACCGAAGAAATTCCAAGCTTGAGTGTTGCACCCATGGTGGATGATGTTCAGCGCAAGATCTACCCTCTTTCTCGACTCTATTATCACTTGGGTTAAATTTCTTCCAGATGGGGCGTTATCTCTTTTAAGGAGGTTTTTGATCTCAAACAAGCATACAGGAAAATTCGAACCCTTGTTCTACCAACTAATGTGTATTGGGAGGCTCAACACATTTCTTTCATCAAACTCCAAGAGCAACCAGAGGCCTAAGTGCTTACCTTTGTAGAGCAAAGACCCCTGTGAGTCACCATAACTGTGAAATAATTTTTATGCCTCAGTCATTTTCATTTTTGGTTTGCATAAATGTCTTTGGCTTCGGCTACACCTGCGCTCAAATAAAATCATCAAAAAGATGTGCAATGCACCACGTGGTGGCTGCACAACTTTCATCTTTCATCTTCCTTTCGGGAGAAATTTCGGGACACATGTTTACTTGTCAGACATTTTCCTGGGAGCTATATTTATAAGCTCAGAATTTTCTTCCTTGCTGACACATCATCTCTTCACCGCGGGTTATTTGTACCACCTATGAAGTAATGTGATTGAGGAGTTTTTCAGAGTTGGCTGGCCTTTTTCTTTTCTTTTCCTCAATTTTTGGGATGGAAGTTTTGAGACGATGCATGGGAGTGATGTGATTGGTCAACTAGGACTTTTTCCAGGATGTTGTTTTTAGGATCTGATCATGTATGTGCTTCTATATTTGCTAAAATATCTAAAGGGTATTAATGTAGTAGCTGAGAATTAATGTGCAAAGATCATTGCAACCTAACTAAAGATCTATGATCGGATCGTGTGCTATCAATTGTCAACACCTGGTGGAAATTACTTATGAGCTAAGGCAGTGTGTATCTTTTGTTCTGGCTATATAGGGAGGGATACGACACAAAAAATAGGATGATTCCAAGTGATATTTTCTTTGTTAAGAAAATTTTCTTTAGTTTTCTTAGGGTTTTAGAATTATTTTCAGAAACAAGTTACATAACTACTTTATTCTAGCATGTTATATGTATTAAAGTTTAAACTATTGTTGGATTAGCATCCAACCTCTGTTTCAAAGTTCATTTTATAATTAAAGCAGGAACTATTGAGGAGAATTTGTTGAGATTGTGCATGTATGGCCTTTTTTAAGCTTTCTTTATTTATATTGTCATTCTGAATGAAACACTATGTCTTGCAAGCTATATCCAGATAGTTTAAGTAGCATATTTTGATGTTGTATGCTTGTATGGTAGAATAGTAGCTTAGGAAAATTGGACTATGTCATTGGACTTCTCTATTTTTTTGAAAGTTGTTATTTTGTTGTGCTATGTTGTATTAGGATATAGAGTTCATGTGATTTATAAAATATTGTTATGTTACCCATAAGGAATCTTTATGTTTGATTGGACCTTAATGAACATTTCCTACAGAAAGATTTGAAAGTCTGCACTGTGCTTGAAGTTAGCCTTTGTTGTTCATTCTCTTTCCAAAAATGAAGGGTTGTGGTGTTTTGTGTCTATTTATATCAATCATAGGAATGATTTGGGTTTGAAATGTTGTAAAAGCTTTGGTGCATCACCTTTTATGTTTTATGTTTACATTTTCATCTTTCTCTTATCTCAAAACCCCAAAGAAGAGTCGACTTTCTATAAAAAACCTGAAGGTATTCAATGAGATGCAATTGGTCCCCCATTCGCTGAATTTCCCATAAGATTGCCAGAGAGGCGCAAGCTTTGATGATCAACAAGATAAATTTATTCCTTGGTCTATGAATCAATCAAATGGAAAAAGGGATTTTTATTTCACAGTCAAAGTATGTAAAAGAAATGTTGAAGAATTTTGGAATGGATGGTTCCAAACTTCTATGCATTCCTATTGTTACTAGCTGCAAATTGAGTAAAGATGATGATTCTACTAAGGTTGATCAAAGAAAATATATATCAATGATTGGAGAACTACTATATTTAACTACTGCCAGACCGGATATCATGCATGCAGTTTTTCTTGTGGCTAGATTTCAAGAGGATCCTAAAGAAATACATGTTTTATTTGTTAAGAGGATATTCAAATATCTAAATGACACTCCATATTATGGCTTATGGTATCCTAGGGATACTAATTTTATACTAAGTTCTTATATAGATGTAGATTAGGTAGGTTGTGTTGATGATATAAAAAGTACAAGTGGTGGTGCATTCTTTCTTGGATGCAGATTGGTGTCATGATTAAGTAAAAAGAAAGATTCGATTTCTTTATCCACTGCAGAGGCTGAGTATATTTTTGTAGCATTTTTCTGCACACAAGTTTTGTGGATGAGATAGACACTGAAGGATATCAAAGTAATGTATGATGATCCCATTTCTATTTTCTGTGATAATAAAAGTGCAATTAACATTTCAAAGAATCTAGTGATGCACTCAAAGAAAAATTATATATCAATAAGTTATCATTTTTCGAGAGAAAAAGGTCATGGAGAATGAAGTAAAATTTGAGTATATACCTACAAAGGATCAGATTGATGGCATATTTACTAAGGCTCTTCCTAAAGATACTTTTGAGTATCTTTGAGAGAAGTTAGGGGTTATCACCCCTCCCTTCTTGAACTAGATGCATATGGAGATGCATCAGTCTAGTGCATTTATCGATCTATCTTCCTTCTAGACTAATGTTGGTGGCTACCTCTCAGGGGAGAAGGTAGTGTCTTTTGTTATTGTGTAGTTTTTTAGGTGTACTCCTAAGGGAGATTATTCAATACTGGTAATGTTCTTAATGTCAAAGGAGGAGAAAAGTGTAAATATATTTTTCCTTTTCCATTGATTTCAATACTGGTAATGTTCTTCTTTCTTGCATTATGACGACGTCCTGTGACACAAAACGGTGTACATCATCCTGCATCCACATACATGTTAGAAACATACATACATATAGGCATATTTCACATTTAGATTATCATGGCATAATAGACAAATAATCATTAAAAACATCATACATATAACATCACATTGCATCTCATAATCATATAGAATCATACAAAACATACAATCATCCATCACATAAGCATATCATATAAACATCACATGTATAAATCAAGACTGCATAATCAATAAATACAAATGCATATCATGAGAATCGCCACCAAAATCATATATATATATCGCTCATATGTGTCACATCACAATGTCATAATGTATCATAAATACATGGAAACCCGCAGGCTATCGGATCAAAATACAATGTCTCAAATGGACCTCAAAACTATATCTCTATCCTGAACTACCACTGCCATCATGTCGGGAGTGTGTGGGAGACTGATGCTGAGAACCGGCTGATCTCGGAGCTGTGGGAGGTCTGTCATAGGGCCCTGCTCTACGTGGCTGATCAACTCCCTCTGTGCTCACTGTCCGTGTGTGGGTCCTGGTCTGGGACCTACTACTCTGTGCCGCTGAGAAACTAGGAGCCCGTCTCTCTAGGGGAACCTCTGCCTCATACAAGTCTCGGTAGTATCTCTCCCTCTCGCCGGCTCTGACCAACTCTCTGGCAAATGCTGCTGATGGTCCTGTACATAATGACCTGAGCTCTGTGAATCTTTGCTCTGTCTCCTGCCGTCGGGCTACTGCCTGATCCCTCTCCATCAAGGCTCTGTCTCTCTCCACCCTGTAGGCATCTCTCTCAGCCATCAGCACCCTCATCTGCTCCTCCAAGGAGGCAACCTGGACTCATAATATATCAGTGTCGGGCACCTTTGCCTCTGTCTCATCCTGACGGACCCTATCTCGCCCATCCTCCTCCTCATCCATCTCCTCTAGGATCTGATCCCTGATCTCTCTCTCATGATCATCCTCCTCCTCATCATCCTCCTGGTAGGCACCTAGCAATCCAAGGGCATCGATCTCTGCCTCCTCTCCCACTACCTCCTCTCCAACGGCCTCCTCTGCAATGGCCTCCTCGGCACCTACCTCTGCCTCTGCTGGGATGTCAGGGATGTCTGGGATAACTGCCTCTGCCGGCTGCTCCTCCTTGCCACCTCTGGCCACATCTAGCATGGCCACATCCTCCTCTCCTCCTCTCTCCTCTCGGATCGGTGACAAGGCTAGTCCTCCTCCCCGTCGACCACGCCTCCCTCTCCTACCTCCACGTCGGCCACCTCTGCCATCATCCCCACCATCACCTCGGCCACCTCTGCCTCCTCGACCACCTCCTCTACCTTGTCTGCCTCTGGGACCTGTACCACGTCGCTCTACCGATGCTGGCTGCCCTGGATCTGTCAAGGGAATCAGCCTGTGCAATGCCCACCACTGATCATAAGCTGGGGTCGTCCCTGGATCTGCTGGTCCACCCCTCCATCCCCATGGTTGTGCCTGTAATCCATCAATATCCGCCTCTGCAGTGGCGACTGGAATCTCTGGCCCCCATAATAGGACCTCTCGCGAAGACCGAGCAAACTCTGCTCTCCCTCGAGGTACATCCTGTACCTCTCCATACTGTCTCAGGACCCGGTCCGGCAACTGCCGCTCTATAATGTGCATATGGGACACTATTCGTCCCACTAGATACTGTGTCTGTCTACAATATGGCAGATGCTCGTCCTCATCTGACCATACCTCGCAGCCCAGGTACGGTCTCCATGTGAACTCCTGCATCAAATCTATCGCATGTCTGAAATATCCTGTGTCCCCAATATGGTGCTATGTGGTAGCCCCCGCATAACGGAAGGCGTATGGTGCTCCATGAGGTACATCAACTGTAACAGGCGGTCTGAAAAATGGCGATATGCTCCCACGCCCAAACCATCAGAAGCGTGGTACCGCAGCTCATAGACTGTGCCTCTATAGGCAATGTCATGCAAGTGGAAGTATAACATCCCTAGCACACATGAACCCCAAGCATATACGACTCGGCGCTCAAGCATGCCCACTAACATCTCCCCCCATCCCATAGGGAATCCATGTCCTCGGCGGTCAGGCAGTACTATACCGCCTATCAAGGTCGCTACTAGACAGTCTAACTGTCTATACCTCTGAGCCAATGTCCGCCATCTAATCTCATAATCATCCACCCCTAGCTGTCTAACGTCAACGTGGGGGTAGTATCTGCACATCTCAGCTATACCCCTCTGGGTATCATAGACTACCCGTGTGCCTCTAATCCGCAGTCTCAGTATCCTATAAACATCCTCTAGAGTCACTGTAGCCTCTCCAGTCGGAAGATGGAACGACGATGTCTCTGAGTGCCACCGCTCACATAGTGCTGTCAGCAATCCCCGATTTGCCCTAATCTGGGGCATATCGGTCACGTGCAACAAACCCAAATGCCATAGAGTCTGTCGCTCGGCCGACCGTAGGCTGTCTCTGAATCAAAACGTCGTGGGTCTCGACTCACATGTATAGATAGGGTCAAGTACAACCTGCATCAACATGCCTCATGTCAGCCTGAATCATCTATTCTAGTGAAAAACGACTGTTTTAACATAAAATGCAAATGCGTCGTTATTTTGTAAATGCGTCATAATTTTACACATGCGTCGCTTTTCCACAAATGCGGTTCACAAATTATATGTGTCATTATTCATCAAATGCGGTTAATAATCATCACATGCGTCGTAAAAATGACATTTGCGTATCAAAATGACAAATGTGTGTCTAAATATTCCAATGCGTCACTAAACATGCAAATGCGTCTTAAAACAAAAAATGCGTATTTACCGTTACATTTGCGTATCAAAATAAACACATGCGTTGCAAAAGCTCAAATGCGTATCACAATTACCAAATGTGTGACAAAATAAACACATGCGGTTATTTTCTAAACCCAATCTAATTGACCGGCGTTAAAATGCAAATGCGGCTTTTCGCAGTCACATGCGTCGTTCGCGCATACACATGCGGTGCAAAATTAAAAGTGACGCATAACTTAAAGTGCAATAAATATCTTAAAATACGCGTAAATTAAAAAATTTCAAAGGGTAAGTTTTAGGTCCATACCGGGGGGTCCGCGCCGGCTGGTCTCTCGAACGTCCAGATCCTGTATGCACGATGATGGGTCGCTGGAACTGGAGACATCCTCGCTGAAAGTCAGAGCAAATTTTGAAATCTCTAAGCTAGGTGGGTGCAAATGAATAGTTTTTCACCCCAATTCCAATATATACCTAGGGCTTAGGTGGCATTTCTTTCCTACTAGCCATGTAAACTTCCATTTTCTATCATCCCGTACCTGTCCCTCCCATTTCCGAACCCAATTTCGTCAACTACATTGCATTTCTGCCTATCTACTGGACTAATCGGGCGCATTTCCAAATTTTACTACACATTTCGGAAATTTGTCACTTTTCCCGAGGGGGCATACCTTCACCTATTCTAATCTGGAGCATGACTGGGGCATATTTTCATCGACTTTCTTTGACACAACGCCTAAAAAACATTGTATCAAAGAGGGGCAAATGTAGACACCGAAATCTGGTTTAAGCCTGCGACTTCCATATTCTTCATACTTCATGGTCATGATTAAATAATGTCAATTATTTAATTATTCATCTTAACATTAATTCTTCTATTAATTAAATAATGTCAATTATTTAATTAATTCATCTTCTATTAATTCTTCTATTGATTAAATAATCTTAATTATTTAATTAAGTCATCTTAACATTAATTCTTCTATTAATTAAATAATATTAATTATTTAATTAATTCACTTTTCTTTATTATACCTGATTAATTAAATAAACGCTTTTTATTTAATTATGTTACTAATTAACCTTATCTTTCTTGTTAAATTAAATAAATCCTTATTTAATTTACTATTTATCATATTTCAACTATAATTAAATAAATTATTTATTTAATTAGTCATTTAAAATCCCCTTCGTCATTTAATTAAATAAATCTTATTTATTTAATTATCCTTCGAATATTGTCTCTTGAATTAAATGAGTTATTTAATTCATAAATTCTATTTTAACACATTCTTCTATATTTTAGATAATTATGTGAGTTATCTAAGTATTCACTTTTACTCAACTCGACATCTATTTTAATCATTCAGTTAACTATTCATTTGATGTCTGAGTGGCATTCTCGAGTAATCTCCTCGTCTAATCATGCAATCCTCCAGTTCTAACTCAATTGTGCACATGCATATTAATTAAATATTCTTATTTAATTAATTAAATGTTGTTAGGTACATTCGAGAGAGTGGGTTATAATCAATCTTTATCTTTGTCATGCAAAGATATTTCTAATGTTTTGAATCTGAGGCGAAGATTGAATCATTTATTTAATCTTTAATTCTATTTCTAATTCGAATCCCTTATTGTCATCAGCAGTTAAAGGGAATGCGTAATGTCTAATGCATCGATCTCAATCGTCAGGTTGATCTTTCAATCTTGACTGTGTTGAATAATCAATTTTCTATAAATTGATTTGTCATTCTTCATTCCAATCTCTCTTGCGAAATCTTATGACTTTTGAGAGCACCTTTATCTTGAATCTTCGATATTTTGCTAATCACTATCTTAGGCTATACTTGCACGAACTTGAAAATCTGAGGGCAATTATACTACACAAGCAAAATGGAGAAGGGCAATCGAGATGAATCATGGAAATACATTTGGAATTGGTGAGATTGTTCTAGTTTTAATTACGTTTTTACTTTCCCATGTTCTTTGTTGCTTAACGTATGAATTTGCATTCTAGATCTAGTATTGTATTGCATGTGTGCTTTTAATCTACTAATCTTCCTTGTTGTCTATTGTGCAAAAGCTTGTTTCATTTTCAGGCGTTACATTTTGGTGAACCCGACGTGAAGACACCATCTTCGCGAATCCGTAGATCTTTTAATTTTCATTTTTGCAGATTTTCGTACGGAACGACGCATGTGAAGTTTCTACACCGCAATTGACTTTTATGAACCGCATGTGAAGTTTCTGCACCGCAATTGGTTTTATGAACCGCATCTGACAGATAAACGACGCATCTGACAATTCCTAAACCGCAACTGGTATCCCGAGCCGCAACTGAAAAATAAACGACGCATCTGACTGGTAACGAAACGATGCAATTGACTGGTAAAAATTTTATTTCTGCTTTCGCAATCTGGAATTTTCAATTGATTTTCGTGTTACTGATATTTGATTTTCAGCGTGTGGCCATTTGGAGTTAACAAGCTTTTGCAGGATGATTGACGAAGACAAATATTGAAAAATTACTAATGATATCTTCTGCAGGACGCTTCTCGAAGACCCTAGTTAAATTTTGAAACAGATTGTTTGGTAGCGTAGCAAATCTTTCATTTGGTTAAAATTAACAAGTGTCTACTGTGTTTGGTGCGAAAGCACAAGTCTGGTTACCCTTACGATTTGGTATATCGAAGTATCCTCTCCCCTTGCGCATCTGTGCGATCCTGGGTGTAAGAGAAACGGTTACCAACTCTAGAACTTGGGCCTGTTTTGGTGGGAAAAAGTACTCACCGGGCGAGCCTTCGAGGACAGTAGCACCACAGACGAGGACTTCCAACCGGTATATAAAAGTGGGTTCTTGAAACCCCAAGAATCGAAATTAATGATTCAAACTGAGATGGATCACGAAGGGACTACATCGCCATTATGGATCACACCCACGAATGGAGTGCGATTAAATACCCTTTGTTGTAGAGACCAACCTATTTGTATGGTAGTTGCTTAGTATCGATGCAGTCTGATGTATGCGAAGATACTCACCTCACGATCCCCTTGAGTAGAATAGCGATTCTTAGGAGGTCATTACCCAAAGGTGAAATTATGGTGTGCTTTCGAAAGGCGTTAATGAGCCGTGGAGGGGAGCCAATGCCACCAAATTCCTAAGCTATCCGCTCTCGAGAAGGAAAGGTGTTCATCACCAATTCGAGGTATAATAGGTGGGCTATACCAAGTATACAAACCCTAGGCCTTTGGCCTATTAGGATGTGCTTGTTTGTTATCACTTTAAACGTTCTTTGAGTCCAAAATTGAAACTGAAAACACTTTGTCTTACGATTGTCTTTGATTGTCAGAATTTGATCACGGAAAACGGAGTCAGTTTAAATTTCATGTCACTGAAAATTCACAGAGAGTCGCAACTGTTCACCAGAAACACGCATCTGATTTTTAGAGTCGCATCTGTTATTTTTGAGTCGCAACTGTGAATCCCGAGTCGCATCTGTTAATCTTGAGTCGCATCTATCAGTTTGGCTTGCATCTACTTTCGGGAAACCGCATGCGTTATATTTTGAGTCGCAACTGTAAATTTGAGTCGCATCTGGTATATTATGAGTCGCATCTGTAAGTTTGAACCGCAACTGTTAATTTTGAGCCGCAACTGAAAATTAAACGACGCATCTGTCTGATTACCAAAAAACCAAAATTTATAGTCACTGTCCAGTCAACACAGTTATACCGGTTTCAGTGGTCTTCACACAAACAGTCTTTGAAACAGAAACCTGAAACAATTTGCTCAATTTTGCATCCTTTAGGTTCATTTAGTCATTACCATAGTTGTCTTCAGTTAGAGTTTACCTTCATCTTAGGGTATATATCAGCTTGCATTAGACTTCTAGAAAGGTCACTTTTACAAACTTTAGGAGTAGTCCACCATCTATACTCTAGAAAGGTCATAGTGTCAACAAAATCTGTCATTGAACCTAGTCTTATCATCTTATAACTTTGTCCTACAGAGATTCATCCTAGCTCATCATTCTAGTTAGGAAACTCAGCTTGTCTTTGATCTTCGTCCTACATTGGTTCCTTGACTTAACTAAATTGACACCTTGGTTTGACTTTAGGTAGTTGGTCCCTTCATCTTGGGTTTATAGAGTTGATCACTTTAGGGTCTTGCTTAGACTTTGCATCTTTAGAGTCTAGACTAGTGTCATCCTAGAACATTCATTATTTGCATAAGAAAACCCCAAAAACATAGAATAGAGTCATACAGTTTCTAGATATAGTCTTGCATTTCCCGCATATTGAGCTTGTCTTACATGGTTGAAACTAGGTCTAAGAGAAGAGAGAGAGAAAACATGTCGAACCCAAACGAGTTCATCAATCCATTTTCTTCAAGACCTCATAAGACTTTATTAGACAAATTCACCACTAGAAATACTCAAGGACACATTGTAGTAGAGGACATAGAGGCTGCCGCACAAGACCCTGAGTTTGCCTCTTTTGTAAATGAGTACCTAGCAAATGATCATCAACGGTTTTTAGGCAAATTGCTAACTGAAGGTGCTACCTTACCTCCAGGATTTGACATTAGCACCTTACAAACTCAACCTACACAAGGGACAAATACCACTTTTTCTAGTACTACTATACCTCAGGTCACCACGACTATGCCATCTAGCACGTCTACACAGAGTACGACAGTCCATACGTCCCCATTTGGTACACCTAGCATGACGTCAGGATTTAATTTCACTACAGGGGATTCATCATCTACTCCCTTCGGTCCTCTTGTTGGGAATAAAAGGTCTAAAACCTTAGCCTCCACACCTTATGTCGGTGCCACAAGTTTACAGTCATCGGTTATACCTAATGCTAGTATCACAAGTACCATACCACAGTCAATTGCCATACCTAGTGCTCAAGTCACTAGTACTATACCGCGTATTACACAAATAGGGGGAATTCCCTCCTTCCAATATGGCAATCAGAATCCATTCACACAATTTTTGAGTCAAAATTTACTCTCCCAAACTGGTACACAAAATCCACTTACATCGGTTCCGAATCAGAATCCCTTTTCACAGATTGGTAATCAGAATCCGTCCATACAGATTCCATGCCAAAACCAATTTACATCGGTTCCGAATCAAAATCCCTTTGCACAGATTGGTAGTCAGAATCCGTCCACACAAATTCCAAGTCAAAACCAATTCACACCGATTCTGAATCATAATCCTTTGTCACAAAGTGGTACTCAAAATCCGTTTACACAGAACCCAAGTCAACACCGATTTATGCAGATACCAGATTAGAATACATTTACCAATATTCCGAATCCAAATCCACCTCAGACGCCAACGTTCAATCAAAACCCATCACGAGACTTTGGATTTCAAAATACATACATGGATCCGCATAATCCTCCTAGTACATCTTTGACCCAAGTTGACGTCCTGCAAACACAAATGCACGCATTACAAACGCAAATGGATAACATGTCGGTCTCAACTAAGAAATCATTTTCACCAAAAGGACATATGCCCATTCCCTTTTGATAGATCATTGTACATGACACCTTTCCCTCACGGATATGTCATACCGAATCTTCCTAAGTACAATGGCAAACGCAATCTAGTAGAACATATCAGGGAATTTTCTACCATATGCATAGATGTCGCTTACGATCCCACGTATCTTATGAGGCTATTTCCACGAAGTCTTGTAGGAGTGGCACTAGAATGGTTTTCAGGTTTAGATTCTGGCATTAGATCTTGGGGCGAACTAGTCGAGAAATCTGTGGAGCAATTCTCCTTCCACATTGACCATGAGATAAATATAGCAACCTTGTGCCACACAACACAAGATGAAGGTGAAACATTCATTGCTTTCTTCCAACATTGGAGAACTATTGCAAGTAGGTGTCTTGTCGAGATACCTGAAAAACAAAAGGTTACCATGTTTCAAGAAAACCTTCATCCAAAACTCAGGAGTAACTTAAGGGTACATTGTTGCATATCTTTTTCAGAACTAGTCGAAAAAGGGGTGATAATAGAGAAGGACCTCATTGAAAAGGGTGAAATCAAAATGACAACATCAAATAGAAACCCAATCGTACAAAACACCCCCACTGACAGAAACAGATTCTGGTCTCGCAACAAAAATGTCACTAATGATGGGGTGGTGGATGCTAAAACATTACAAGCAAGACCCCTCCTCACATTACAAGGACCTCATACTTTTGCCAACATGCTTAATGCTGTCAATCAACCTCCTAACACGGTCTCAAATACTCAACGTCCACAACCAAGGAGATTCCAGAAACGTGAGTTCACTCCCTTAGGGGAACCCATTGAGTCGGTGTTCAAACAATTGTTACAACACAACCTCATACAGCTGCAGGAACCAAGACAATACGATCCAGGACAGTTTAAACCAACTTGGTGGGATGACAATGCCTTCTGTGATTATCATAGGACAAAGGGGCATAACCTACAAAACTGTCGACAACTGAAGAATATCATACAGGATCTTGTTGATAAGAGAATTATTGAGGTTAGTGGACAAAAACAAAAGAGATCTAACACTGACCATCAAGTCTTCTCAGACCCACTACATGACCATGGGAAAGGAACTGTCCCCAGCTCAAATACTAAGACCAATATGTCTGCCAATTATGCGAGTATCAAACATGATTATGATAGTGGCAAAATCATTCATTGCCTTCGCGCCGCTGATCAAAACATCAATACCATTAATATCAATGCTAATCGTGAGTGTGCATTCAATACTCGTCGTACTAAGTTTACTATCCCAGGCCCTCCATCATAGCAAAAACCTCAACCTTCCAAGTTACAATATAACCTACTTGATTAGTTGGGGAAGACCCCAGCCCAAATCTCAATCTTGGAATTGTTGCGTATCTCTCCTGAGCATCGCTCTATCCTTGATAAGGCTTTACATAACACCACGGTCCCTAATGACCTTGATGTCAATCGTTTCCAGGAAATGGTGGGCTACTTGACCAATAATCATCATGCCACATTTTTCGAACAAGACTATGCGCTGAGATAAGGCAGAATACAATGACCCTTTACATCTAGAAGTCCTTGTTGATGACACCAAGGTTAGGCAGTCTTGGTAGGCGGAGGAAGCGAGGGGTTAATTCTATGCACTTTAAAACTAATTAAGGCATTAGGTATCTGAAGCATGTGGACACCACTAGAGTATTGTCGGTATTGGGCTTATGATGATGAAGCATAAATCAAAGGGGTGGTAACACTTCCTGTCGAGTGGTCTACTTGTTAATGGAGACAAAGAAAGTTCAGTCTTGAATCTCACCCTCCCTTATAACTACGCTAGGTAGACCATGGATTCACACCAGAAACGGCGTTGTGGTAAGCGACAATACCATGAAAGCGGTCCCTTCCCATATCGCTCCGGTGTCTTAAATTCCCTTACAATGGCACTGAAATAACTATAGATGGTGATCCCGATCCTTTCCAGTATTGCACCAATCTAAAGGAGATCCCTCAATGTCAAGTTCCAGTCAACCAAGAGGCCTCACCGTCTAAACCATCTTCTTATGTTGACCCATCCATGCTCACTCGAACATCTGTTTCACCCTCACTTCCTACCACTCCTAGGGTCGAGATCCAAGACAAGGGTTGTGGAGAGTACTACATGAAGACTTCTTATTGTGTTAGCCATTTGGTTCCTCCTAAGTCATATGGTTTACCTATAGCAGGTAGGGGACAATCTATGATCACTATACATGTTCCCCCCACAACAACTTTCACTAAATGGGGTGAATTAAGCAAAGAGGCTGTAGATACAGAAGATGTCACTTCCTAGCTGTACAAGGAAGATAATCAAGAATCCCTTTTACTTGCTCATATTCCTACAAGTCTATATGGAAAGGGTTTCAAAATCATGCAAAGCAAAGGACATGACGGACAAAGTGGTTTAGGTTTAAACCAAGATGGCAGAGTGGAACCAATATTTGTTTCTCAATGGCCAAAAGGAGTAGGGCTAGGGTTTCAACCGATCCAGATTGGCGTTCCTAGTACTCCATTACCCTTACTTGAGGAAGTACATGCTTCAGAAGATACCAAGACATCTCACGAACCTGTAGACCAACATCATTGTGACTCCCCCGATTCTAACGATTATGAGTGGGACTCCTTATCCTCTACTTCTTCCATTGACCTTGACAAGTTGTTTGGAGAACTTGACTTGATGTTAAGTTCCTCACCCAATCCTTTAAATTCCTGTCCACCAAAGAAAATGACAAAAGAGGAGTGGTTTAAACACTACTATTGGGAATCACTTGATCGTACCTATTGGTAACCTTAGCCACATGTTTCCAATTGTCAAACCTTGGCATTAGGCCCACCTATTCATCCACCTAGACCTAAACCCAAGAGCAAAACAGACTTGGTACAGGACTTTTGTAATCACATGAATAATTCAATCTTTACCTTGACCCCATTAGACTTTGATAACTCCGACGATGACATGCCCTTAGTTTATCCCCAACTCATAGATTGGGATCAACAAGATACACCTGTTTTAGACACTTTTGAGAACGACGAAGCAATTGCTGAGTTCCTGGGATTACGTGAAGGCATACCTAATGAGGATCATAAAGCTGGTTTTACCATTGACTTGGACAATAAAGCATATTTTGGGGAATCTGTTCAACCCTCCAGTCGCAAAAATGAGAAAAAGAATCAACAAGATAAAAATGATGAGTCTCTAGGTGAAAACCGAAAGGCACCTCTAGACAATGAAAAAGTAAAAAGAAAGGACGCATCCGAAGGTGAAAACCTCTCTGAGGCGCCTAAGGATGGAGGTTTGAACATTCTCCCCATTGCACGGGGAAAAGTGCTTGTCTTTCGTTAGTAGTGAGAATCAACATAAAACGAGAGAATCTCGATTGATTTATTTGGCGGTGTCATTAACAACTTCAAGAGAAATCGAGTTGCGAACTGAGACGGAGATAAATTTTGCTTGGTCATATCTTTGACATGCAGGTTAGATCGAACTTGTTCTACATCACTTGCCTTAACTAGGTGTCAAACCGATGCTTGAAGTTGAGAAAAATGCATCCAAATTGCTTTATTAGTCGAGTAGGGCACAAAGCTTCTTGGGCGTTGGTTCATCGAGACCTATTGACTATGCGATTGGATTTTTGTCTTGTACTAGTTACCAAACCCGAGGAAATTTGGGGGGCATCGCATCACGCATGATTTTAGAGATATCAGCAAAGCTTGTCCCCAAGGATGACTTCCCTTTGCCTAATATAGACATGATAGTTGACACTGGCAATGAGGATATGAGATGTTGTCCCTTATGGATGGATTCTCGAGGATATAACCGGTCAAGGAATAGCCAGCGAAGATCCAGCCTAGGGCCTGACTTTCACTTTTCCTTAGGGAACGTATTGCTGGAATGTTATGCCCTTTAGACTCAAGAATGCAGGAGCAACCTATCAACGTGCCATGACCACTATCTTTCATGATTTAGTACACACTTGTATGGAGGATTATGTCGATGACCTTATTGTCAAATCCAAGACAAGGGCACAACATTTACAAGTTTTAGACAAGGTATTTCAGAGGCTGGAGAAGTATAATGTGAGACTCAATCCAAAGAAATGTGTGTTTGGAGTCAAGTCAGGAAAGCTGCTAGGTTATATCATTTCCAGACGGGGCATTGAAGTAGATCCTGCTAAGGTAAAAGCAATCATGGACATGCCACCACCCAACAATCTCAGTCAACTAAGGACATTATAGGGAAGGTTGCAATCTATCAGAAGATTTATAGTGCAATTAGCAGACAAGACGCACCCTTTTCAACATCTACTTAAGAAAGGAGTACCCTTTGCATGGACACCTAGGTGTGAAGAGGCTTTTCAACTGATTAAAGAATATTTACTTACACCACCTGTTTTAATGCCACCTATTGAAGGGAGACCATTGATTCTTTATATCACAGCAACCCATTCATCCCTCGGAGCATTGCTTGCACAGAATGACGATGAAGGTCATGAAAGGGCAGTCTATTATATCAGCCGGACTTTGGTTGGTTATGAGCTCAATTATAGTAACATTGAATGTGCCTGTCTTGCAGTAGTATTTGCTACCCAAAAACTGAGGCACTACATGTTAAACCATCAAACAATGCTGGTTGCTAAAATAGACCCTCTGAAATATCTTCTTAGCAAGGCAGCATTAATAGGGCGACTGGCCAAGTGGGTTATGATACTTAGTGAGTATGATATACAGTATGTAGAAAGAAAGGCTATTAAAGGACAGGTCATTGCTGATCAGTTAGCTGATGCACCCATACAGGAAGATCACCCATTAGTTGCAGAATTTCCTGATGAGTTCATATTCACATTTGACACAAACATAACATGGAAACTGTACTTTGACGGTTCACATACAAATCATGGTTCAGGGGCTGGGATATTGTTTATCACACCACAGGGTGATTCCATCCCTAAGTCATTCAGGATTGCATTCCCATGCACTAACAACATGGCAGAGTATGAAGCTCTAGTGACAGGGTTACGCATGGCGGTCAAGTGGAAAATTAAGGTTTTGCAGGTTTATGGTGATTCTCAACTAGTAATTAGGCAGGTAAATGATGATTATGAGACTAAGGATGAGAAGCTTACTCCATACAAGCGCATGGCAGATAGTTTTAAAGAGTACTTTGACAAAGTTGAATTTCATCAAATACCTCGTGTTTTAAACAGGGTAGCAGACACTATAGCTACAATTGCATCACTTCTTGACATTCCTAACAACGTGCCTAAGTTTGAGTTCTTGGTAGAACAACTTTTGATCCCAGCCTATGATATCCCAGATTCTGAAATGGTGTGTGACATCGTTGGTCCCGATTCCCCATGGTACAAAGAAATCTATGATTACCTTCATGCTGAAGTCATACCCATTGGCCTATCCAATAACCAACGTAGAACATTCCTCCGCAAGTCAGCCAAATATACCATCATCGGAGACACCCTATATAGACGCGCTTTAGACAATACCTTACTGAGATGTCTTGATTCTACTGAAGCACAAGCAACCTTGCGTGGGGTGCATGAGGGTATATGTGGTTCCCATTCTAGCGGTCCTACCTTGGCCAAAAATATTATGAGACTGGGTTATTATTGGCCTACTATGGAAAAAGACTCATATGTCTTTGTAACAAAATGTCGCCAATGCCAAGTTCATGGATATTTGATACATGCCCCAGCACAGGAGCTCCATCCTATCACGTCACCATGGCCCTTTGCCCAATGGGGACTCGACCTCATAGGTAAGATCCACCCCACATCATCTAATGGACACAAGTTCATTATCACTGCCACTGAGTACTTTCACGGGGAAGTGGATTGAAGCCATTCCTATGACATACATTACCGGCACACAGATTTCTAGATTTATCTTAAACTATATCATCTGTCGGTATGGTGTCCCTCAGTCCATAATCACTGACAATGGCCGCCCATTTAATAACCAAGAAGTCTGCCACCTGTGTGAGGAATTTCATATCCAACATCACTTTTCCACCCCATACTACCCACAAGGTAATGGCCAAGCAGAGGCATCTAACAAGACCATCATTAGAATCCTCAAGAAGACTATCAATGATGCTGGTCATGACTGGCATTTACAGCATAATCCTGCCTTATGGGCTTATCGTACAAGTATCTGTACTCCCACTGGTGCTACCCCATATTCACTTGTCTTTGGATCTGAAGTCATTTTACCTATTGAGGTCGAGATTCCTTCCCTAAGGGTATCCCTGAAAGGCCACATTGATGAAATGCAGAGTGTCGAGAGACTCCATGAGCTAGGGTATTTTTTTTAGATGGCGGCGGCGGAGAGAGCCTTTGGACCATCTTCAAGCATACTAGAATAAAGCCTTTGTCATTAGCTATAACCAGAGGGTTTTGAGCGGGGAACCCGACATTGGTGACTTTGGTTTAATGGAGAACCAAAGAATCAAGCCCGAGAAAGAGACAAACCAGGAAAATTTGAACCTAATTGGTTGGGACCTTATGTTGTTACAGAAGCTTTTGGATCAGGAGCGTACCAACTCTCTACTCCTGAAGGGGAACCATTGTCCTCACCAATCAATAGTATGCATCTGAAGAAGTTCTAAGCATAGCTTCTGGGAGCCTTTGTCTTATTTAGCAAAAAATACAAAAAAATCAAAAAACTGAAAAAATTGTTATCAAGGTGAAAACCTGGCAAACAGGCATCTTGCTAACACCAAAAAAATTAGTTAATATGGAAAATAGTAAAGACAAATCATTCGTCCAATGGTGAAAACCACTTCGGTGGCGCCTTGGATAGGTACCATGGTGAAAACCTGGCAAACAGGCGCCATGTGTACTCAACTCTGCTCCTTTGTCTACTATTATTCTAATCTATCTTGTACATACACCACTTATTTGAACATCATCCCTACCATGTATATAGCCCACTTCCCTGTACATAGTCTCTACCATGTATATAGCCCACATTCGTGTACATAGTCTACTATCCTGTACATATCCCTTACCTTTTGTGTCCATCACTTGTATATATCATTCCTAATAAGTGGTAGTCTTTTCCATAGCTTGGAACGATTGACATCGAGAGCATTTCATATCCCCTATTTTACCCTATTCATAATCAATTGGTCTTATACTCGACTGGGGGCAAACACTTGACGTGCATCATTTTGGTTCTTACATTGGCTATGTGGAAGACGAAACATTATGGAAAATCCACGAACATCGCAAAATGACCTGAGAAAACATCAAAACATTTCAAAAATCCAAAAACAGAGTCAGAGTCAGTCGCGTTTGTCAGTCTTTGTCGTTTGTCGAACTACGTTGCCTCTGCGACTGGACGTAGGCAAGGCCATCTGCCGATGTGCCCCCGAGGCATTAGGTCAGTCAGTTTAGGTTTGTCTGTATAAATTCATGAGTCAATCCATATGTCTATGTGACAAGGTCGTAGTCAAGTCGAACTACGAGGTCTCTACGTGTACAACGTAGGCAAGGCCATCAATCGATGGGCCCCCGAGGCCACACTAGGTCAGTCTTTTAGGGTTTGTCATCACACACAGTCAATTTTCAACGCATCATATCAAGTCATGCATTACTCT
>VDFB02097067.1:0-19781 GCA_007258455.2 Sequoia sempervirens
AAAATGGGTGGTTATGCAAGGCATAACATGTAGTAGCTTTGAAACATGTTAGAGATACCATAGTTTCCAACATGTAGTAGTTGAAACATGTTAGAGATACCATAGTTTCCAACTTCTTATACTCTAAGATTTTTACCAGTTATGGTGTACCATGGGAGATTGTTACAGACCAGGGACCATAGTTATCCAATTTGGTTGCAGCTCCAGTTCAAGAATATGAAATCAAACACCAAAAAATCTTCTTTGTACCATCCACAAGCCAATGGGCAAGTGGAGTTGACCAATTGGGAGTTGGAAAATATCCTCACAAAGATTATGGTATTACACAAGAAGGATTGGGTGGAAAAACTTCCTACAGTAGTTTAGAGTTACCGAATGACTTGGAAGACAACCACTAGCTTGACACCATGTGAGCTTTTTTATCGAAAAAATGTTGTTTTTCCCATTGAGTTTGAAGTGAACTCTCTAGACTTATCTTCAACTAGGGATGGATCTCACTGAAGCCTAGAAATAAAGGATCACTCAACTCCATTCCTTTGGATGAAATGCATCAACAAGCCCTTTTTCATGTAGAAATGGTGTAGCAACAAAGAGCACAATGGCATGACCACTTCATTCATTAGCGAACATTTCAACCTAGTGACCGGGTGTTGCTTTATGACTCTCGATTCTAGGACTTCAAAGGAAAATTCCACACTTGATGGCTCGGTCCCTCTGAGATCAAAATTGTTTATGATAATGGTGTTGTTAAGTTATGCACCGTGGATTTAGAGCACATGGCTCTCATTGTTAACAGGCACTATTTGAAGCTATATAAATGGCCCCTTTCAAAAGAAACATTTGTTTGTACCGTGACAAAGGAAGTCACTCTTGTTCATTTCACCTCTCTAAAATAAGTTGTAAAAAAAAGCAATAAAAGATCTAACAATTAAAACCTTTGAGCATTGTTGGTTAGTTAGTATCTAAAAACCAAATTTTGATGGATATTAACTGCTAAATAATCTTAGAGGTGAAAATCAATTTTTCAATATCTCTAAGTGGTTATAGGGTGAAAATTGGGATGTCGGTGGTCTATCATCGTGACGAAAAAAATAGAATACAAGGAGCAAGATTCCTATCAATTTTGTGATAGGAATTTTTGGGGGATCGTTGTTCCTATCACTACCTATTCTATGGTATGACAAGATTGCTTATTCAATTCTAACATTTGAAGATGACTTTCCATCCTCTTGATGTTCTTGTTAGCCACAACCCTCCACCATAGTTTCCTTTCAGCTTCCTATTCCTTTAAGCTTCATCAATTGTATAAGGCACTCTTTCCTGGCATCCTCTTGCTAGGACCTTCTTCCTATTTGTTCTAAATTCTATGATTTTGATTATGCTTCATTTACAGTGGCTACTATCATCCTTTAGACATGAAATTTCTATTTGTTCTTGTCCACATCATTTTCTACGCCACCATTATCCATTCGGTTGTCACCTACACTTCTTCAATTTTACTTTCATTATGGCCAATTTTCATTTCCACATTTCTTCTCCCATCAACAATACCACATCACTTGTCCACATTGGCATTCTTATCACTATCAACGGTCCTTTATTATTTCATGTGGCCACTAGTCTACAAAGATTTCCTCGTGCTAATTCATATTTTTTCAATATGATTCTCATGTCCACCTTAGCTACCATACTCCATGCTTATTGGTGACATGACTCACGAATGGTTTTGATATTGGTACTTTCAAAAAAAAAAAATTCTTTTTACATTTATTAAATATTCTTATTTTTATGACTAATAGTGGCATGACCTGTGGACGACTCATAATTAAGTTGGGGGGAGGGAATGTTATCGTACCATTTGCCTTACTATTTTATTCATACCATCTGCCATTTTCTTTCATCATGACAACTCAATACTCCACCTTCACCATACCCATCATAATTTTACACTCTTCACCATAACTCCATCCCTAACCACCATTATTTTAAAATATCATTTCATTATTTTGGTAAACAGTTTTTGTCCTATAGGTATCCATTTTGGTTTTGTTATTGTTAAACCATTCTCCACTTTGTTATTGTTATGACTTCCTGGTAAAACCATACCATGGCTAAATACTAACATTCCCATCATGAACCTACTTCCATAGAGGAATTAAGGGCTCATATAAATAAGGGCGTTTATGAGGTGTTCAAATAGGCACAGTGGGATGTTTATTTTAAGAAATTAAGGGGGTTTGATAAGTGGGTTTCCCAAGAATTTGCATTAAGTTTTGATGATAATCATGTCTCTATTTGGGGTGTGCAATTCCCTGTACTATTGAGGTTATAGCGGATGTAACTAGGTTACTAGCAACTGGTGAAAAATACTTTCCAAGTAGCAAAAAGAAGGTTGTGGACCTGCAACCTATGCGAAAGATGTTTCTAAGAAGAGGAGAATTTGTTGAGATGGTTCATGGCCAGGGTACTAAATTAGCTTCAATACTAGGGATTTGGAGAGGTATGGAAAATTTTATAATTCAATACATTACGTATGAGGGGAAGTACGTATATTTTTTTGCTCAACATTTTTTGTTAATGTTGCATATAAGGAAAACCCAGTTAATCAATGTATCATATTTTCAATATTGTTCTCTACAACGTACGAGTAAGGTTGTTCAAAAAGGAAAAAACAACTCGTTAGCTCACCATGGGTTAGTCTAGTTGTTGATCATCCATGCATCAAAAAAGGATTTCTCCCCTAGGTAATTGGGATTCCTTTGTCAATATAAATGATGTTGTTGGTTCTGAAGCCTCAAAAAATCAAACCTTCTCAAACAAATCTTCATATGTTTTTCCTATTAAAAACTCTCATTCTAAAAGGGAATCCCTTCCTAGTACATCTAAAGAAGGTTCTGAAGGAAACCGAGACCCTAGTGTAATCCCTAGTCCTTCAAAGAGAAAATCCCTTGAAAAATCATCTATAAAGTCCTTAGGCCTGACTATTAGAGAAACTAGGACCTCAAGTGTTAAATCTGCTAAGGTTTCAAGGTCACCTTCCAAATAAATTAAAGGAAACCAAATCCTATCTACTAAGTGTCAAAAATATCCATATTTTGAGCCTTCCCATGATAGGAATAAAAAGAAATTAGAGACTTCAGCTAGCCTTATGAGCCAATTGGATGATTTGGCCAATTTAGCCAATCATATGGATAGTCCAAAAAAAAATGGCCCTGATTTAGAACTAGAAGTCCTCTCTAAAGTCCTGAAAAAATAAGATAAAGTTGGTAGGCAAACAAAAAGGAGAACGCAAGAAGCAACAGAAAATAAGTCCTTCATCCCTAAGACAATCAATATTGAAGATGATTAGGAACCTAAGGTTTTAATTGCTAAATATTCCCCCACAAAAGAAGCTTTAATTGAGCAAGAGGACAATGCCCCATTTGAGTCACAATGTCCTCCAATGCATCAAAATGTTGAGGAATAGTTAGATAGGGTTAATGCAAAATCAAAAGAAATAACACAAGTAGATAATGCAAAGGAACAAGGAAGACATGAAAGTCCACCTCCTCTTGATACCCAATTTGATGATAATCAAGTATGTAGAATTGGAACAAAATGATGAAAAATAATTTCTTAGCCAAGGTGATTAAGAGGTTGAAGAAGAGTTTGAAGAAAATGAAATCCTCTTAAAATAAATTAAAGACTTGTAAGGCTCAATTGAAAAGTTAAAAGAGGAAAATTAGGAATTGTAGAGTTGGCTTTAGTAGGCCAACTTTTCCTCTCAATTACAGGAGATAGAAATTCAAAGATTGAAAACAGAGTTGGATCAAGCAGTAGTTTTCAAGGAACAACATTTTCCCATCAGTGAACATGAGCAGCAAATCCAGGAGTTGAAACAAAAATGGACTAAAGAAATTAATGGCACTTTGTAGAGATTACTTGATTTGTGATTCTTTCCTTTGCATGAGGACATGAAAATCCATCAGTTGGGGGAAAATTATGAGGGTGGAAAAGTCCTAATAATTTTACCTTTTATTTGCCTTTTTCCTTTACTTTTCCTACCTTCTGATCACTATCTGTCATATGATGAATAGATATTTGGTATAATGTAGGAGGAAATTAAAAAAATTAGAAAATATCAATATCTATCAAAATGCTAATATTTTTATGGATGAAATGGTAGGGGATAACTAAAGGGAGATGTTAGAGTTGTTAAGAACATGGATGGTAGAAAATCAAGGAGATGTTAGAGTTGTTAAGTTCAACCAATTTACAAACTATTTTTGAAAAGATACTTGTTAAACCAATTACACATTTGTGGCCAATGGCTATTATCTATTTTATGTCAAACTTATTTGGTTTTTTGGCCATAGGCCATAAACAAACCATAACAAACTTCATCGATGCTTGTTTAGTATAAATATGTGCATTCAGAAGACTTGATATATAGATATTAATATAAAGATAGATTGACTTTTTGAATCGTGATATATTATGGAAATTATTGTGCATGCATGATTAATTTGAGTCAAAACAAAGTACATTTCATCACCAAACAACCAAGGAGGCAGGGCCCACTGCTTGATTTTTTTGGTGAATTTTCCAAATTAGTTTTGGTGTGGTAACTATGTGTTATTTATTTTTTAAAGCATTTTATTTTCATAAATCTAGTTATTCATAATTAATTGCAATTCGATTTAAAGTTGATTTCTTTTAGTTATTTGTCGATGTGTTTATTCATAGTGTAAGAATTAAAACTCTAATTTGTGTAAATTATAATTTATTACTATTAGTGCATATTTTATAAAGTTTCTTTATTTTTGTCATTACACTTTCTGTCACAGTTCCTGACACAAAATAGAAATAAGGAGATTAAACCAAATTTTTTAATAGATAATTGTTGTGTGAATTATCTACATTCATCCCCACTTAGTTCATTATTTTCAGCCTTTCGGTATATAGCCACAACAATTTTCATGAGCTTACAATCCCCGGATTGACATTTAGGAACAAACTAAGGAAATCGATACGAAGTTCCCGAAAGTTGATTCAATTATGTTAAGCCCATTTGAAATAATTACAAGGATAGTTTGCCCCAACTTTGCTCCATAGTTTTGTCCAAATAGTTTGAATTTCTTGAGGTCTTTCACAATGGTGAAAGCTTGCTTTTCAACAAAGTTATACTTGGTCGCATGCCCTCACAGGGTCCTTGAATGGAATGCAATTGGATGCTCACCCTTTTCTCTTTTTTTCTTTTGTGTAAGCATCATCGTGATGCTATGTTCACCCTCATAGAAATACATGATAAATTCCTTGGAGAAGTCAGGATTAACAAACACCAAGGTAGTGGAAATCACTTCTTTTATCTTTTCAAATGCAACCCTTCCTTTGGGGGACCATTTAAAAGTTGAGCCCTTCTTTAGCATAAGAGTGATAAGCCTAACTAGTCCAAAAAAATAAGAGATAACCTACTGATGAAATTGATTTTTCCCAAGAAGGATTGAACTCCTTTCTTATTCACCAATAGGGGAAACTCCTTGATGGCCTTCACCCTTTTAGGGTCTATGTAAATCCCTTCTTTAGAGACCACATACCCAAGCAATTTGCCTTGTGGGACTACAAACATACATTTCTTGGGGTTTAAAAACACCCTAAACTCTTGGCACCCTTGGAAGACCTAAAAATGATCAAAATGATCCTCCTTAGAATTGGAGAACATTGTAAGGTCATCCAAACATATAAGGATAATCAAATTGATCAAATCCTTAAAAGTAATATCTATTGCCCACTAAAAAGTAGCCCCTACATTTGAAATCCAAAAGGCATCTTGGAATATTCAAATGTTCCCCATTTTGTAGTAAATGTAGTTTTATGTTGTTCTTCCTCTTTAACCCATACTTGATTATATCCAGAGAAGCCATCTAGTAAAGAAAACATCTATGACCCTACATCATTTGTAGGATCTACTCCATGGAAGGAAGGGGATAGTGATCTTTTAAAGATGCTTTGTTAAGGTCTCTAAAATCAATAGAAACTCTAATATCACCATTCTTCTTTCAGACAGAAACCAAGTTAGATTCCTAATCCAGGAGGATCCAGAAAACTTCAAAATTTTGCAGTCTCAAAATTTAGCAAAATTGACATCATTGGAAAGAGCTCACTGACACAATCCTGGCACAACTTGAACCGCGTCAAAAGGAGGTCGTGTGTACGAGTTATGCTCAGTCAAATGTAGAGTCAAACTAGGTACCAGAGGCCATTCAAAGGTCAAAAATTGATCATTTCCAAGTTGGTCAAACTCAGCATCAACATGAAGTGCTCATTGAGATGATTTTGACGTCGCTCGAATCATGCAAAATGGAGTCCATATGAGTAAGTTATGGCTAGTCAAAGTTGCCAAAAGAATGGGTTGACCAGGTCAAATGATGACATTAGCATGCTAATGTAGCATCACCTAGGATTGACACGTAGCATCTGTATTGATGATGTGGTGACATATTTGGCAGGGTGACATGGCATGTACAGTTGGCCTAGACCAATAATTCTTTGACACGTGTCATTGCTAGAGCAAATCATCATGTGCCATGTGGCACATTCTCACTCCTATGTGGTAGTTAAGGTTACTTAAAATGTTGTGGAGGGGATTTAAAACCTTGACCTCCCCTCCATAATAATTCCTCTACACCACTAAACCACCCACCATTCATGGGTATGGATAAGGATGGATTCTATTTGAAGATGTTAGAAGCCGATGCAAGATTAAAGGAGGGGCTGGCGGTTCAAACCACCGACCCCAAAATTAATATCCAACACTCTCTACCGCTAATCAATGTGCTTATTGTGGGATATGCATTCACTAAAGTGTTTATTGTTGTTACTCAGTGGTGGTAAAGAGTGAAACGAGGGCTCAATTTAAATTGAGCCCCCCCCCCCCCAAAAAAAAAAAAAATCAACTCATTAAATATTTTAAAGTCAATAACATAAGAATTTAAAAAGGATTTTAAAAGATTTTAAAGATTTTTATTTTCCATTTAGAAGATAAGGGTTTAAATTATATTTTTAAAACATTATATAGGAGATTTGGAAGATATATTGTTGTAAATGGGAGATTGACAAAATCATATGGTTAAAGCCCATATTAGGAAATAAAAGTGTATATAAGGGGGATGTTTTGGCTTGGGAATTAAGCAAGTTCATTTTGGAGAAATAATTCTTTGGAGGAGAATATTGTAAGCACGAAGGCCTTTTGAGTGTCTTCAAGTGTTGAGAGGAGATTTTGAGAAATTTTATGCAGGTTTTTGAGCTCAGATGATGTAAAAAGGCATTTCATAGTTTGGCATCATTAATAAAGTGGTCCTACTTGAGAAGTGGGCACGAAGACGTAGTCTTGATTGGACGAACTTCGTTATCAACTGGCGTTATCTCCTCTTCTGTTTTATTCTCTCTATTTCTTTTCATTTTTCAATTCGCTATTTGAGTTCCAATTACAACACTTCAGTAATTAGTTAATTTCATTAAGTTATATAAATGTGAACTTATTTTTTAATTTCAACGGTTAAACAACATAGTCACGCAATTTTGTTGCGATCAACGAAAAACTGTAATTAGGATTAATTTGCAAATTATATTGTAACCCTCTAATTACAAATTAATACCCCAAGTCAAATGCTTAATCAGATATTTAATTCTTGAATCAATAAGCTTCTTCAATTCCCAAGACATAAGAGACTCTATCTTTGAGCTAATCGACCTCTAATTTTGGTGGGTTGGTTTAGCTCCTTCAATCAAGTCTATAATGAGAGGAGGGCCCCATAGAAGGTTGGGGTGGGTGGGTTGAAATAGGATGAGTATGTGTCAGCTATAATGAGAAGTCCCCCCTTAGGCTATCTATCTCCTCCTACCCACCCCTGAAGGGCCCCTACTATTTGTTGGTAGGTGTGAAGGCCGAACCGTTCAATAAAAAAAAAGCCCCCATTTGGGCCCAATATAGCAATACCTAATATTCTATCACTATACGCACCCATCAATACCTAATGCCATCGGGGTGATCAAATACAATTCAGTACTCAACTAGTTAGAATCATTTTTTGTTGCAGCCTATTAGCCATCTCAGTTGGGGTGAACCGCCTTCTGACCATAATGCAACATGGGCGGGAGGAAATTTTTGCTGGGGTGGGCTTCTCATTATATCCCTCCAAGTTCCCACCCATGTTACGTATAGTCTGGAAAGGGTGGTTCCACCCCAATAAGATTGAGATTCTAGCTCGTAGAACACCCCAACAAGAAAATGATTCTAGCGAGTTGAACACCCGAACTACATGTTCAATTTCCCTTTCAATATAACATTAGGTATTGATTAAGGTATTACATATAGTGATAGTATATTAGGTGTTGCTAGTATCGGGCCCAGATGGGGGAGACCTTCCTCCCTTTTACATATTAAACGGTCTAGCCTTATCACCTACCAATGAATAGTAGGGGCAGGGGTGGGTTGGAGGAGATAGATAACCTAAGGGGGGGGGATTCTCATTATACTCGGCACATACTCATCTTATTTCCTCCCACCCACCCCAACCTTCTACGGGGCCCTCCTCTCCATTCCAGGAGGCCCCTATCTATCTACTCTCACAAAGAAAAAAGTGTATACACCCCTTTGGGTGTCCCTACCCTTGAGTTGAAGGAGATTCCAAGTTGTGAGCCTAAAATTATTACCATTGGCTTTGACCTTGGGGATAAAATTCTTGAAATATTTTTGATGTATTATTACTAGTGTAAATTGGGTTGATTTTGGCCTATCAACATTCAAAACATTATGATCAATTTATACACTTTGTTTGTTGTGTTTTATCATTTTTGTATCTCAAAAAACATTATCTTGAACATCATACCAAAGAAACATCAAAACTTGCAAAACTTATCAAACAAACTACCATCAAAAAATTGGAAACTGTTCAAACAAAGTCATCATTATACAAATTTTGTCGCTACTATCTCAAAAATTTATCGCTATTATTGCAAAATATTACCATAGTTGACCTAATATCTACTCATTATTGTTCATATGACCACTATTGCTATCATTGGTTGCATGATAGTCATTGTCAAAAGAGGGTCATTTTTGTAAACTTTACCATAGTTCTCCTAAAACAAAACCACTAGTATGCTAAATTCTTGCCACTATTGTCCTAGATAGAAGTTGCTATCGTCCTACTTATTGGAATATATCAAAAAAAATCATAAACTTCTTTCAAAACATTGGTTTAAAAACTTTATCCAGTTTTCAAAGAACATTGTCATCATTGGACCTATTAGTAACAATCCAACATCACCATCCTTTACTTTTGACTTGGTTTACATAGGGTTCATAACTACCATATTTTGGACACAACATCGAAATCAAACTTGTACCATAAATTTTCAACATCACCAATAAGAAACCAAACATCAACCTAGTCTTGGACACGTATTGAACACAAGAAATCAAACCATTATCTTGCTATTGTTTTATAAAACCTTTACTTGCAACCTCATATCTAGTTCAAGTAAAGCAATCACCATATCCTCTAAGACAATAAAAAATTGATTTGAGTCTTGTGAACTTTGTGTTCTAAACTAGCATCAAATCAAAACATCAAACATCCATTCATACTCTTATCCTAGGGTTTGAGCATCCAAACACCATAGCATCATTTATCAAACAACACCCAAAATTAGCTCATCTCCCCATCATAGGGTTGAGTAGCAAAATCTTACCATCCAACATCAAACTTGATCGTCCAATAATCCCGACATCAATCCAAAGAAAACAACTAACAAAATTTGTCCAAAAGGTATACACACATCCCCTTTGTACGTCATTTTATCAAACAAAATCTCAAATCAAAATGTCATCCCATTTCCACAAGTTTTTAGCTCAAACTTACCAAGGTCTTTTGAGTTTTTTTATGATTATAACAAGATCTCAACATAAAAATATGGAAATCAACAAAAGCAGCTCTAGTGTACCAAACACCAATACCACCTATGAGGAATCTAAAGAATGGGTTTACAATCCCAAGACACACTCAACTCCCAAAGAACAACCAACGCTCAAAGCTCAAGACAATCAACCACTTAGTGATGCTAGAATTCACCTTAAAAATCAAGACAGATTTGCTTGGCAACAAAATAAACCTCCTAATCTTGTAGATATGATCATAGAGGAATATGATAATGATGAGGAAATCACCGAAGAAGTACTTTTAGAACACTCCCAAGATCCCAAAATGCATAAATTAATGGACAAAATGATTGGGAAGGATACAAACACATATTTCCTTAAACTAGCACAAAGTGGTGCCAAGCTACCTACAAACTTTAACGTTAAAATTCTTAAGGACCCCAATCTCATTCCGTTGAGAGACAAATCGATGGTGAGACAAATACCCAAAGCAATGGTAGATCCCAAGATACCACCATTGTTCTCAAAATCACATATTAATAATCAATCTTTCCCAAAAAAATGTGGAGAACCCATTGTATAGACAACCTTCACAAATTGAACAAGTTGTGGTAGCTCAACATGCTCAAGAAAATACAAACATATTCACAAGTCAAAGCATGCCACCACATAATGTTGAAACTAATACAACAAGACACAACATATATGATACATCTTGGAACACCCAACAACAAGGTCCTAGTGGTAATATGCAAAACATGGGAAATATTCCACCAAGGCCACAACAACATGTAGTGAACCAACAAGGCAACAACCCTTTGCAACCACAACTACATGTTAACAACCCACCTCAAGGACAACACATGTATCAACAACCACCAAAATATCAAAGCATGTATCAAGGAAATGTTCAAAATAAAACTCAATAAATGCATCAACAACAGCACTATGATCCTAACATGCAATATCAATATGGATCATCATCTACCCAAAATATTCAACATCAAACATGCATTTTAGCACCACCAAATGTCAATACCCAACATCAAGTGTATGTTCAACCAAAACAAAACACACACCTTCAAAATCAAGCACCCAATCCTCCACAAGACAACATTGGTGCACAACAACCTCCATCACAATATCAAACCTACACACCTCAACAACAACACAACACACCTCAACAACAACAAAACATACCTCAACAACAACACGACGTACCTCAAAAATAACATAGCATACCTCAACAACTTCATACCCTCAATCCACAACACACCCACATCGGTCCTCGAGGACCCCATCCATCATCCTACGCTCACAACATGGCCCAAGGGCCCTCATCTATACAAAAACTATAATATAACACACACAACATTGTGGGGAAACAAGGTTATAACATCTCTCCTTATCAAATGAACACACTAAGTGATGATGTAACCTTGTAAATCCAAAATCTAAACCAAAAGATATCGAACATTCAAATTGTAAAACCGGAGAAGAGCTATGCTATACAAGACATATGTCCTTATCCCTTTGATCATTCCATATCCATGATACCTTTCCCTAAGAACTTTGAAATACAAAAAATTGAAAAATACAGGGGAAGAGGAGATCTAATAAAAACACATGCAAGAATTCTTAGTAGCTTGCATGGATGTACAACATAATGACACCTACTTAATGAGGATTTTTCCATGAAGTCTTGATGGTGCCACTATCGAGTGGTTCTCTCATCTACCTCTCGGTATCAAAACCTTTGATGAGTTAGATAAATTTGTTAACCATTTATCCTACAACATAGAGCAGGACATAATGGTCCCTAACCTATACAAAATTAAACAAATCCAAGGAGAATCTTTTGCTTCTTACCTATAGAGAAGGAGACATAAAGCTAGCAAATGTAAATGGCCCATTCCTGAGAAACAACTCGTGGAAATCTTTGTCTGTAACATACAAGCGAACATCAGCTACCAACTCACCATGTTGTGCCCTAGTAATTTTGAAGAAACCATCGAAAAGGGTTTACTCATCGAAAGAGATCTCATAGTAGGGGGAGTCATTAAACTATATAACAACAAAGACCAAGCTTCTAGTTCTAATGAAAAACCCAAGATATGGGCAAAGAGAAAGAACGTTACCAATGATGGAGTGGTCAATGCCAAATTTGTGTGAAACGTACAACCTAGTAATCCATAGAATAATGTCCAAGCAACTCAATAAAATTATCCTCCAAACAACACATAAAATAACCAGCTTACATATCCTTAGAATAACCAGAAAAATAACGAACAAACAAATCAAGGTCAAGATATTCAAAGAGGGCCACCAAGGCAAAATAATCAAACTAGGAGAAAATTCACTCCATTGGGAGAAAATCTTGAGGTAGTTATGCATAAAATTGTCCAAAAGAACCTTATCAGGGTTCCTAATCTCGATAAAACAATGTATAATGAACCAAACATTAAACCCCCTTGGTACAATGAGAGTGATCGATGTGAATTCCATAATATCAAGGGTCACACAACAAATATTTGTATGAGAAAAAAATTGTACAAGACTTTATATAAAAATGAGAGTTTGACATTGAACATCATCCTATGCCCTCTAGTAATAGAGACATGGGAATATACGAAATCCAATCCTCGATCATTCTAGGGGAAACAACAAAGGTAAGGGAAAATATTACTGAAAATCCAACTTCACCTATGATGAATTCATAGGAACCATCTATCAAGCTGGTCGAAATGTCAATGTCATAACCATACTAGGCAAAAGCCCTAAATTCAATGTGACTACACGAAGAGGAAAAGTCACAATCCAAGGAGCCCCACTTCCAGCTAAATTCACCATCAAGCCTTCCAATAACTACACTATTGTTGACCAATTGAAGAAAACTACAACATTAATCTCTATACTTGAACTTTTAAAGTTATCACCAGCACATAAAGAGATATTGGAGAAAGCTCTCATTGAATCGTCAATACCTAACAATCTTAATATAACACTGATCAATTTCAAGATATGGTTGGTACCATCACTTCATCCCATCACTTGGTATTTTCTGAAAAATACCTTCCCCAAATATCCTTTCATAATCAAGCTTTGTATATTGATGTTTGTGTCCATAAACACAAGATCAAGAGATTCCTAATAGATGGAGGTGCAGGCTTAAACATATGTACCTTAAAAATGGTAAAGCAGTTGGGATATTTTGATGACATGATTGATAAGAACAAAAGTATCACCATAAGGTCTTATGATGATATGGAAAGAAAATACGAGTGCACGATAAGAATTCCAATTCAAGTGGGGCCTACAATAGTATAAACAACTTGTCATATATTGGATCTTGAGTTGTCATATAACCTTCTCTTGGGATGTCTGTGGATCCATGCAATGCAAGCAGTCCCTTCAACCTTTCACCAATGCTTAAAATTTCATCACAATGGTAAGGAAGTTACATTATATGCCAATCCCGAACCCTTCCATTACTACACAAACTTGGAGGAGAAGTAAAAAATTCTCTTTCAAATACCTAGTAATGACATATCATTCCACTCATTTTCATATGTCGATCCAACATCACTTGCTTCATCCTCAACTCCATCTACATCAACTGATCCACAAAATTATGACCTTAAGATCTAGGTGCTTGACAAGGGTTGTGGAGAATACCATTTCAAACAATCCTTCTACATTGGGGAGGTTCCCCCGTCACCAAAATCCTATGGGTGACCAAAGGAAATAAAGCATTTTCAAACTGTTACCTATGAAGTCAAAACTACTATCTTCACCAAGTGGGGAGACATGAAGGATGAATTGGTATTCGAAGAGGACCTCTCATCATGTATCTATAAAGAACAACAAGAGGAATAGAAACAAGTACATCCCCTTCATATGGATCTTAACAATAAAGGTTACTAGATTGCAAGAAATATGGGATACACTAGAAAAGGTGGCACTGGTCTACACAAATAGGGTATAAGAGAACCCATTGTAATAGAAAAACATAAAAGAACATGGAACTAGATTATGGTTTGATAGACATGATTACCCAAATCATTGAAACTACCTCTTTTTAGGAAATAGCTCCTTCTACTGACATTGAGACATCATCTAACTACCATATTGAAACAAAATTGGATCAACAACATCACACACCAATTGTGGACTTATGCTAGAACAACGAAGCTATTGTTGAGTTCATGGGAATTTAACATGGTATACTACAAAAAAATCATGAGTTTGGTTTTTTCATAGAACTAAAACAAGGAGCATATTTTGGAGGGGAGATTGCATCCTCCAGTCACAAAATTGAAATAAAAAATCTAAAAATCAATATGAGATCCCCTAGGTAAAACTGCAATATGGCTCTATCGAATCATGAAAAAGGAAAAACAAAGGACATATCTGAGGGTGAAAGCCTCTCTAAGGCACCTAAATATGGAGGATTCAATCTCCCCATCACAGAGTATCAAGAACAATCAACAACTTTGGTTGAAGGTTCAAAACCTATCAACGTGGGAACCATAGAGGCACCTAAGGTAACATATTATGCAACTTCCTTAGATCCTGAGGAAAAGGTCAACTTCTTAGCATTCATCAATGAACGTAAGATCAACTTTTCCTGGAAATATCCAAATATGCCTGAGCTAGATCCAAATTTAGTTGTACACCATCTAACAGTATTCCCAACATCAAAACCAGTTAAACAAAAGCTTTGTAAAATGCACCCATAGATAGCATTGTTAGTCAAGGTGGAGCTTCAAAAATTGTTGGACATTGGATTCATCAGACTTATATACTATCCTGAGTGGGTATCCAACCTCGTATCGATATTGAAACCCACTGGGGGCATACAAATATGTATAAACTTTAGAGATAGTAACAAGGCATGCCCTAAGGATGACTTCCCCCTTCCCAACATCGACATAATAGTGGATCTAACTGCTGGTCATGAAATGCTTTCACTAATGGATGACTTTTCTGAGTACAACCAAATAAAGATGGCCCTTAAAGATCAACACAAAATAAATTTTACTTGTGCTTGGGGAACTTTTTGTTGGAATGCCATTGATGCAGGGGTATCCATTTTGATGCTTTTGTTGTCATTTTGTAAAGTTTTGGAATTTGTTCTCCAACATTGGTTTGGAGTTAATTTGTGTTGTTTTGTGAAAATAAGGTCATTTTGGACTAATTTTGGTCATGTGTGTGCCTTTTGATTGGTTAGTTGGAAAATTGTCAAAAAATTATCAATGTTGTCAACAAAAAGTGCATACAACTTTGCAAATTTGGGTTTTGGGAGTTAGAAGTTAGTTTGAGGAGTTAGATTGGTTGGATTTAAAGAAAGAAACATATTCTCACACCAATAAGGTGTGGAGAGAGATTTGGAATGAAAAACATCTAAAATAAAATTATCTTTCCACCCATATAAGTTGCAAGTTCATACTAATCTGTACAAGGTCGTACAAGTTGGTTTTTAGACTGCTACACAAAAAAAAAGGAGCATCCATTTAGATGCTTTTGTTGTCATTTTGTGAAGGTTTGGAATTTTTTCTCCAACCTTGGTTTGGAGTTAATTTGTGTTGTTTTGTGCAAATAAGGTCATTTTGGACCATTTTGGGTCATGTGTGTGCCTTTTGATTGGTTAGTTGGAAAATTGTCAAAAAGTTATCAATGTTGTCAACAAAAAGTGCATACAACTTTGCAACTTTGGGTTTTGGGAGTTAGAAGTTAGTTTGAGGAGTTAGATTGGTTGAATTTGAAGAAAGAAAAAAAAATTCACACCAAGTAGATGTGGAGAGAGATTTGGAATGAAAACCATCAATTCTTGTGTTTTTTTGTGTGTAGTAGTCTGAAAACCAACTTGCACGACCTTGTACAAATTGGTACAGACCTACAACTTATATGGGTGGAAAGATAAATTTATTTTAGATGTTTTTCATTCTTACCAATCCTAGAGAAAATATTTTTTGATTGGTCTAATAAATCAATCTTCCTAGAAGCCCTATTCAGAAACTAGGGTTTCCAGTTTTGATAAAAAAAATCATTTATCTTGATTGGTAAGATGAAAAATGTTAAAAAATTTAGGAATTTTTTTTTTGCATCCTCTAATGGATTCCAAAATCTTAGCTTGATATATTTTGGCCATGAGAAGTTATGGGTGACTGTTATAAGAAAAACCCTGTCAAAAGGGAATAAACCCTAGTTGTTTGAGGGTTTAACAAAATATATGTGTCATTCGATTTCATAAAGGAACATGATGAGTTGTAAAACATCAAAATGCATCGTAAGAGGACTTGAGCAGTCCAATATTTCATGTTTTATGTTGATTTTTCTTGTTGAATGCCACTAGACTACAAGAGCAATGTATCTAGGATGAACTAGGATGCACCTAGTTATTGAATGTGATTAATCCTTGTATGTAATGAGTCAAGTGAGTCAAGATTAAGTCCTTCCTATGCATCATTTTTGGTATCAAATCCCAAAGATCTAGGCAAAGGAAGTTTTAGAAAGTTTGTGTATTGCATTTGACAGGTTGAAGTATACAACCTGGATGCCAAAAGACCAGGTAGTGAGGAAAAGGAAAAAAAACCTAGGAGAGGTATCACAAGAAGAAGTCAAGAAAATAGAAGAGATAGCAAGATGTAACAACAAACTCAAAATGAGAAGACAAAATTCAATAAGATAAGATCAAATGAACAGTTTGATAGAGATATGGTAGAGTTAAGAAAAGGCATTGAGCATGTAGTACAATAGTGGCTTGAGGAAGAATACCAACGATCCGTTGGGTATTGGCCCATACATAAGAAAGTGGAATGGCCCATAAATATGACTATTCAAAAAAGGAGAAAGAAAAGGATGGTTACTTTGAAAAGAGAAGATGAAACAAAGAAAGAAGAGACATTCATTGAGATGGACATGAAGAAAGTGTTACCAATTTTTAGCCTCTTGCTTAAAATTAGTAAGAATTTAGTGAAGTTTATTTGTTGGGTATAAAAGTTTTGAGCTATCTAATGAATCCTTACTTTCAAAATGAATCAATTAACTTGTTCATTGGTTTTTTCAAATCATTCAAACAGTTTAAGATGAACTGTTGAACAATTCAGACAAATCAATAAACAAGCTTCACTTTAAAAGGAAAAATTCAGAAGATTGAAGTATTAAGTCATTTTTTTTTGCAATATTTATTATTGTTGATTATCAAAAGACAGTGCAGATTAAAGAGCAATAATCATTCATTATGATTACAGAACATATGTTCTAAACAATTGCAATTTCATTGTTTCAAATTATGTAATCAGAATGAACTCAAAAAGATACATAAGCCATTGCATATCATGAACAATTGATTCATTCAAAAATATGTTTTTGTGATCCCACACAAGTTGTGGGCTATGACTAAGTTGATTAAATTCAACAATAACTATAAATCATACACCTGAAGATCAACTAAAAGAAGAAAGACACACAAAAGGAAGGTCATGTCCATCATTGCCTGAGAGGTTGGTGTAGGGTTGACTTGTTGTTTTCATCTTGATCTCCTTTGTCTCAACTCCATTGCTCCTGAGTTCCAAAACCTTCAATGATACTGAAATTGTGTTAGAGCTCAGGGCATGATATCCGATTGTATGCTTATCAATAGATATATGATCAAGAATCATTATCAAATCCGATTGTATGCTTATCAATAGATATATGATCAATAATCATTATCAAATTTAATCAACTTAGTCAGGCATCCATGAGATAAATAAAAAGATATCAGATCAAATCATAAAGGAATCATTGAATCCATTATTTGTACTGACTTGTTTGTGTCATGTGCAGATACAGGAAAAGTTTTGTTGTTGATTTCTAAAACTTCAACATGTGGGGTAAAATGTGGCTCCCACAAGGGTTGAGCTAACCATTTTAAGTTATTAGATTATGAGCTCAATCGAGCTTATTTAAGAGGGAAATGCAATATTTAAGGTCATTATATCAACTATTCAGTGATAGTGAACAATCATACATGTTAAGTTCATGAAGTATCACTTCAAGGAGCTACAGAAGTTAAGAACAACAGTGTTACCAATAGAGTATTCATCATAAGGTTAATATGGTGTTTTTAGAATTTCTAGAAAACAATCTCACATGAGAGAAATGACTACATCATCATAATACATGCATAGCCTTTTTTGTACAGAGGTGCTTATATGTCATGGCAGATTTCTTGATAATAAAGAAAGGAAACAAGTCATTTTCCTTAGTGAATAAGTTCAAATGGGGATTTGCAATGTTCAGTTATCAAAAGTAAAAATAAATGCATTATTTGTAGATTCAAGGAACAACATAGTTGTCAAGAAATGACAATGTTAGATGCAATTGTATTATTGCAATGAACAAACAACTCAATGAAGGAGATATATTACCAGGAGAATAGCAGCTAGAACATTCATTTTAGTTATCATTTGAGGGAGTGAGTCATCACAACACATTCATAAATCAAACTGAGGTTTTCATAAAACACAATACATGACTAATGGATATCACAACTTAACTAATAAAAGGTCAATATGTATATGAAACAATAATTACAATGAGCAGCTATCTTTAGGAAATGTTGACTTCTCATTTGTTATAATCACAAAAGGTTCTTATACCTTTTTACAAGTGGCTGAAAATAATGGTGGTTATGAGATCGTGAATGTCAAACACACTAAGATGAAGATCATGTTATAGAAATATGAGTATAGAGAAATTTCTATTTTGTCATATTCAGCCTGAAAATCAAATAACCAGATCAAGAATTAACTATGGCCATCCTTGAAAATCAATATACAGAATGAGATATAAAGAAGCTTTCAAAGTTTTTTTTCAAAACAAAGATAACCCATAAAAGCTCATATGGTTGTGGCTATTATGAACAAAGTATAGAAAAGCCCATCAAAATTCAGAGGTCGAGTTAAGTTTTCTCATAGCGGCCTAAAAATCTACAAGGATTTGAGGTTTCCTCAAGCTCAAGCAAAATAAACACATAGTGATCACAACAAATAGAGCTTGTTCTTGTGTTACAGTTGAGGCCGAATTGTGGCCGTGTCAAATAGAGAATAAGTTGCAGGGGCTTGACTTTTAGATCCTGTAAGAGATCATTATTCACAGACATAAAATCAACAAACTCCATGTATTTGCAAACTAAAGAATACAAACAGAGAGGGTTTTTTCCTTTTATGAGATACTAGGTGAAGTATAGAAACAAGAAAAGAAAAATTGTAGAGATATCTTTATACAATGGAGGTGCTTGAATGTAAATTCCATTTTTATACATATAATGAAGGAAAATGCAGTTGAAAAGTAGATTCGCATTAGAATGCATCATAGAAATGTGTATGGCCACGCCATGTAGGCTTGTACAAGTTTTTTTTTTTTTTAAAAAGAAAGTTCCAGATTTAATCAAATCATACTCACCACGATTCAGGCATCCAAATTCTACAAGAAATGATGCACAAAGACATAGAATTTTTGTTGCAATAGTCGACTAGGGTTCCTCATGGTGGCAACATTTCTCTCAGCCAACAAAGAAGAATGAATAAAAATGAATGCTTATTATTCATTTTTACGGTTAATGAAACCCTATGAAGGTTGATGGAGGAAAGGCTTTTGCCTTTAAGTTTTAATTTTTAATTTAAAACTTTATTTTTCCATGTCTATGTCGTGGCATATTATATGCCTTGTGTTTTTTTTAAGTGTTTCTAAACACTTTAGAAAGGCTTAGTCAATATAAGTCTTTAATATTTGATTAAAGCCCTTTTATTTTTGCATTTTAATTCAAATGTAAGACTTTATCTTAAGTGATAAATTATAAATCACTTCTAAA
>VDFB02097067.1:24174-88194 GCA_007258455.2 Sequoia sempervirens
TGTATTCATACATCCAATCGTGAAAAGTGGATGATTCCAGCAAGCCTTTCACTTTGCTTAGAAATGTGATCATATCTTTGACGTCATCTTTGAACTCACTTCGCAGGAGTCCTTTCAGCCATCTCAAAACAGATGATCTAGGCTTCTTTAACCATTGAGTGTTTATCAACTATTTAGCTTTATTGGGATCAACATCAAAGATCTCCTGTGCTTTTGATATAGAAATATCAATGTATTTTTCCATATGAGGGACCTTGAAGACAATATCAAAGAAATCAGGGTCGAGTCTCAGAATCTCGTGCCCGGAAGAATCGATCACACTCCTACTTTCTTTGATGTAATGAGACGCCACCTGAAGAACAAACTCTATATTATGCGCAGCTATAGGAAGCATTGCCACCAAATGAAGGTTGTTGTGTACGATTGCTCTCATTGAATCAGGAAGAGGCTTTGTCTCTGTTTGCTTTGCGAAATCAACCAAGTCTTGATGACCAACCTCTGTGTCTTTTATCTCTTCCACCTTGGAGAGCACTACAGTCGGCGGATAGACACCTTGATATTTGTACTTCATCTTGCCTTTCGCTTTTGAAGAAGAAGGAGGCTTACTAGCAATCATCTAAAATAATTGGAACTCTGATCACTCTGACTTGACTATCTTTGAAAAGAGACTGCAATCCATTTAGCCAGAACAAACATTAATTGTTAGGAAACATGGGAAAGTGTGAAATGAGCAACGAGGATGGGAAAGCATGGAGCGTATGATGAGGCACGCAAAATGATGCACTAAACAGGAAAAACAAGGTTCTGGAGTGTACTGGTCGAAAATGAAGCTCATCTGGAAAGGATTGTAGAAAAACTGAAAAAAGTGTAAGGGCGCCAAAATTCAGCGCCCTTACATTTCAGGAAATTCACTTTTGATGTAAGGGCGCTAAATTTTAGCGCCCTTACATTTTTCAGAGTTAGAAAATTTTACAATTTTCAATATGTCATAGCGCTAAAATTCACCGCTTCAGCGTTTTAGCACATTTTTGGAAAAACAGATGTAAGGATGAAATGAAATGGCACTCATGCTTGGAAATTTTTTGTTTTCATGGAAAGTTTTGAAACTTGTTTCAATACCATTTCATATGTATTCAAGGGTTAAAGAAACTTTCTTTCAAAGTGATAGATCTTTTCAATGTTCACACCAAAATGCATAGAGAGGGAGACAAAGAGAGATTTCAACACAAAAATGTTGGAGAGATACAAGTTCTCAAAGAACATCGCGCATAGAGGAGATGGCGAATGAAACGCGTAGGGAATGAAAACGCGAATGAAAACGCATGTGGAGAAATATGCGAAATAAAGAAAAACGTGAATGGAGGAAAGAAATGCGCTTTCAAAACAATAAGTGAGGGTTCCATTGCGTGAGGATAAGAAAAACGTGAATGGAAAAGAAAAGACGCGAAGAGAAACAGAAGAAACAAAAACAAAAATGCGAAGGAGAGGAAAGAAACGCGCAGAGTAAAACATATTCAAAGCTAAAACACATATGAAGAACTTAGATCATATACAAAAATGAATGGAAAAGAAAAGAGAACAAGGGAATGACTTACCCAAAACAAAACGCGAAACCTGCTGAAGAAGAGGCGAAATCCTCAAAAACGTTTTTTTTGCAGTTTGAAGAAAACTCGCCCAACAAGAAGAGAGAAAAGAACAAAGATCATAATAATGAAAAATGGCGAATTAAAAGACCTTTAAGTGAAAAGGAAAATTAAAAACCTAACTCAAGTCGAGCAATAAATTTAGGCACGAAAAGTGGCACGATTGACGAAAAACGCGAAATTCATGAAGAAACGTGCCAAGGCCAAGAAAAAGTCTAAGTGGCGAAGAAAAGTGTAATGGCGCTAAAATTTAGCGCTATTGCATTTTTTAGAAATTTCACTTCATGCAGGGGCGCTAAATTTTAGCGCCCTTGCATTTTTTGTACTTAGCCAAATTTGGCTTCAGGGCAGGAGCGCACTTTTTCAGTGCCACTGCATTTTTCGTAATTCACTAAGTACGGACAGTGAAACTTCGCGAAGGATCTCGTTTCGAAGGTCTTCGCGAGGCGAACATGGGGGAATGCTCGAATTGACTATTGAGCTTAGGAACACGTTTCAAGGTGGCTTGAAAATCACTTTGTTATGTTTGAACTTCACGGTAATCCTAGGAAACAGCATAAGTTTCAGAGGGGTTATCCGGGAACAGCGCCTAGATTCCGATAAAAATATCTTATGATGAAGCTTTCAAATATTAGACTAAGGGTGTTATTAAAAGAGCTTTAAAAGCTTTTACTTGAACCTTGGATAGGTTGAGGAAATTTAGCCAACATGTGGAGTAAAAACAAGGAGATATGATCACTTCGCCTTCATTTAAGAGTCTAGTTTGATGGAGCTTCAGTCAAGGAGTGATTTGAGGCACAAAACTGGAGTTCACATTCAGTTATGACCCTCTTTTTGAGGGGTTTTCTATTGCATACGACCCATGAGGTTGTTTTGAGTTTTGACAACTCTTTGTACATGTTTTGAGGAGTTGTTTTCAATTACATTCCTTGATTGAAGGAGAGGATGGACAACACATCAATTTTGGAGCCAAAATTCAAATTTGAATTTTGAGAGCCTTTTTTATAAGTCCTTCTCTTCTCTCTTTTGTTCTCTAGTTCTGATTTTGGAGGTTGCAGGAATAGATTATTCCTTGCTTTGTAACTCATTTTCTTGTGAGTTCTATAGATTTGTAATGCATATACTTCTTATTTCTCAATAAAGAAGCTTATTTCCTTCTCTATTTTTTTGTGTTCTTTGGTATTAGTTATGAATTACAGGATTAAATATTGAAATATTTCATTGTTTTATCAATTCCTCCAATACTAAATGCATAAGATATTATGTCATAGTGCAAGTCTTAGTTTGTGCTTTCATTCTCATGTATAGGAAGTTTGTGAAAACGTTATTGTTTTCCTTTCTCTAAGCATAAGTTCAAGCCTTACCTTAGAACCATTTATGCAGGCATAAGTTTATGAGTTGTGAGATTATAGCTTTATTAAGTCTTTTGTAAGTTTATCAAAGTTGCAAATTATTTTGACAATTGGTGAATCACCTTACTTTCCTATTTTAATTTTAATTTATCCTTTTATCCTTTTCCCTCTGTTTAAAAAACCATTTTTACAAGAAAATCCAAAGGGAACCAGTCCAAAACCTGGAGGTCTATTCTCACCATAAGATACCCATAGCCTGAGAATAGTCCCATGTGCACAGGGTTATGAGTTTTTCAACTTATCTTCGGGTACAAATCCTTGTGTTAACAGAAATATCAAGAGTTTCTTCAAGCAAGCGTAGAAATCATGGAAGAGCAATGTTCTCAAGTAGAAACAAATGCAAAGTTCCATTGGCAAGCGGTCCATTCAAGAAACCAACAGGTTGGTGATAATCAAACAGTTGATAAGAAGATGGGTATAGCTGAGATCAAGGAAGAAGAAAGACAATTATCACAAGGAGATAGTGAAGAGGTAAATTGGCCTCATGGTTTTTATCTAATGCATGTTGATGATAATGTTTGTAAAGGTGCATACCAAGGAAAAAATGAAGAGGAAGAAATGGAAATCATCAATGAGGTGTATGATAGAGCAATCAAATCTTGGAGTCTTCAAGCAGAGAAGTTGATAAGCAAGAGAAGATGCAAGAAGAAAGAGAGAAAGAAAAGAGTGCAAACTAAGAAACATAGAGCATATCAAGCCAAGCATGGATAAGATCACAAGGAGGTCAAAGGATAGCTAATACTACAACACAATTGGAGGAAGCAAAAAATCAACTGATCATCATTTGAGATGGAACTCAAAATTTCTTTTCCTTGGGAGTATGATGCAGGGGCATCCATTTTGATGTTTTTGTTGTCATTTTGTAAAGGTTTGGAATTTGTTCTCCAACCTTGGTTTGGAGTTAATTTGTGTTGTTTTTTGTAAATAAGGTCATTTTGGACCATTTGGGGTCATGTGTGTGCCTTTGGATTGGTTAGTTGGAAAATTGTCAAAAAGTTGTTAATGTTGTCAACAAAAAGTGCATACAACTTTGCAACTTTGGGTTTTGGGAGTTAGAAGTTAGTTTGAAGAGTTATATTGGTTGTATTTGAAGAAAGAAACATATTCTCTTGCCAAGCAGATGTGGAGAGAGATTTGGAATGAAAACAATCAGTTCTTACAACGTTTTCTTGTGTTTTTTTGTGTGTAGGAGTCTAAAAACCAACTTGCACAACCCTATACGGATTGGTACGAACCTGGAAATTATATGGGTGGAAAGATAATTTTATTTTAGATGTTTTTCATTATTACCGATCCTAGAGAAAGGATTGTTTGATTGGTCTAATAAATCAATCTTCTTAGAAGCCCTATTAAAAAACTAAGGTTTCCAGTTTTGATAAAAAAAAATCATTTCTCTTGATTGGTACGGTGAAAAATGCTAATTTTTTTAGGAAACCTCTATTTTTGCATCCTCTAATGGATTCAAAAATATTAGCTTGATACATTTTGTCCACAAGAAGTTATGGGTGATTTTTATAAGAAAAACCCTATCAAAAGGTAATAAACCCTAGTTGCTTGAGGGTTTAACAAAATATATGTGTCATTTGATTTCATAAAGGAATGATGAGTTGTAAAACATCAAAATGTATTGTAAGAGGAATGGAATAGACCAATATTTCATGTTTTATGTTGTTTTTTCTTGTTGAATGCGATTAGACTACAAGAGCAATGTATCTAGGATGAACTAGGATGCACCTAGTTATTGAATGTGATTAATCCTTGTATGAAATGAGTCAAGTGAGTCAAGATTAAGTCCTTCCTCTAAATTAGTCATGTCATTTGGCTTGAAGAACGTAGGAGCCACATATCAAAGAGCAATGACTACCATTTTCCATGACATGTTGCACATCACCATGGAGGATTATGTAGACAATCTATTGGCTAAATCAGTCATAAGACATGAACACCTGGCTAACTTAGCTAGGATATTTAGCAGACTAGAGGAGTATAACTTGTGTCTAGATCTAAAGAAATGTGTGTTCGACATAATATTTGGGAAACTATTGGGCCACATTGTATCTAGAAGAGGTATCGAGGTGGATCTCGCTAAGGTCAAGGCTATCCTGGAAATGTCTCCCCCAAGAACATTGAAGCAATTGAGAAATCTACAAGGAAAGCTTCAGTCTATCAAAAGGTTTATTGCACAACTTGTAGATAAATTCCATCCATTCACACACTTGATCCACAAAGATGTAACATTTAAATGGGACAAAAGGTACATGATTAATCTTTTCAACAAGTAAAGGACTATTTGCTTACTCCCCCAGTATTGATTCCTCCAATTCAGGATAAAGCAATGATTTTATATGTATCCACAACAATAACAGCTTTGGGAGCTCTATTGGCACAACTTGATGAGAAAAATAAAGAACTGGCAGTTTACTACATTAGTCGTACCTTGGTTGGCTATGAGTTGAATTATACCCCCATTGAACGAGCATGACAATCTGTTGTATTCGCAACAAATAATCTTAGGCATTAAATGTTAAACAAACAAATCAAGTTGATATATAAAATAGACCCCTTAAAATATCTCTTGGAAAAATAAACTCTCACATGAAGAATCGCTAAGTGGGTCATAATACTTAGTGAATTCGATATAGAATATGTTGACATGAAAGCCATCAAGGGACTAGTAATAGTAGATCAATTAGTAGAAGTTCCCATCAAAGATCATCAACCTCCCATAGCATAATTTCTAGATGAAAGCATCTTGATAACAACTCAGCCAACCTGTTGGACTATGTACTTTGAAAGATCTCACACTTAGCACAACTCAGGGGTTGGTATCCTATTTCTTACACCACAAGGAGACAGTATACCAAAAGCATATAGGATTACTTTTCCCTATAAAAACAATATATCTGAGTATGAAGCACTAATCACTGGGCTGAAAGTTGGCCATGGAATGGAAAATTAAGGAACTACAAGTCTATGGTGATTCCCATTTAGTCATAAGATAGGTCAACAATGAATACTAGACTAAAGATGACAAGATCATGTCATACAAGAGAATGATAGACAATTTCAAGCAATAATTTTTGGTCATCATCTTTGAACATATCCCAAGAGTTAACAATAAAGTAGTTGATGTTATGGCTACTATTGATTTACTCCTTGACATACTTGAGAACGTTCCTAGATACAAATTTATCATGGAGCAATTGCTTATACCAACATTTGATATCCTAGAGTTTGAACTTGTATGCGATGTTGTTGGTCCTAAATCGCCTTGGTATGAAGAAACATTTTCCTATATCTAGCATGAAATCATACCACCCCACCTAACATCCAACCAAAAGAAAACTTTGTCCATCAGAATTCTCGATTTACCATCCTTGGAGATACCTTATACCACCAAAGTCTTGATGGTACATTATTCCGATGTCTCAATGTGGAAGAAGTGCAAACTATCTTGCAAGAGGTACACAAAGGTGTTTGTGGGTCCCATGCTAATCGATCTAACCTAGTCCAAAAATTGCTACAAACAGGGTACTACTAGCAATCACTGGAGCAAGAAGCAATTCATTTTTCCAAGTAGTGTCATTAATGCCAACAACATGGAGATCTCATTCATGCACCTGTGTAAGAGTTACGTCTTATCACCACTCCATGGCCCTTCTCCCAATGGGGGATTGACTTGATAGGAAAGATATCACCGACCTCATCCAACAGACAGAAATTTATCATCACTACTACAAAGTACTTTACAAAATGGATAGAAGTTATTCCTTTAACTTATATCACAGGGAAACAAATAGCTAAGCTCATTCTTATTTATTTGATTTGTCGATATGGTATCCCAAAAACTATCATAATAGATAATGGAACTCCATTTAAGAACCAAGATATTCATGAGCTATGCTCAAGATTCTCTATCCAACACCACTTTTCAACCCCATATTATCCCCAAGGAAACAACTAGACTGAAGCATCCAATAAACCATCTTGAAAATCCGAAAGAAAATTGTTAATGACACCGGCCGTGACCAGCACCTATAGCTAAACCCAACCTTATGGGCTTATAGAACCAACATTTGCACACCTACAGGTGTGACTCCTTTTTCCTTGGTCTATGGATCCAAAGCAATACTGCCCATAAAGTTTGAAATCCCATCATTGAAGGATCTTGTTAGCAATGAAGAGTATCGGGTATCCAGACTCAATGAGCTTGAACTCCTAGATGAAAGATGATTGAGTGCATTGAATCATCTACACGCCTATCAAAATTAGCTCAAGTGAAGCTACAATAAGAAAATAAAAAACAAGAACTTTTAGGTCAATGACTTGGTCCTAAAGGAAAATAAAAAATTCTAGTTGAATCAAGATGGGAAAGGTAATTTTGAACCAAACTAGCTAGGTCCCTATATCATTACAACAAGCTACAAATCCCTCTCTATATTATCAACATGGATATGGAGAATGAGAAACTCTAGCCTAATCCCCAACAATAGCCATCTCAAGGAGTCTCTAAACCTAGCTGTTAGAATATCCCAAGAAAAAGTTAAAAAGAAAAAATCAAAAAATCAAGAAAATAGTAAAGGATAAATAAAATGTCCCTTTAAGTGAAAACCAAATTGTAGTGTTTAGGGATCGACACTATAGTGAAAACCTTGTTGCACCATCTCTATCCACCATCCATTTTATTCACCTATGCCTAATAAAACGTAATCTTATTCTGAACTAGGGGCAACCTCCTGAACCTGGTAGCGGATTGGATCTTTGTTCATTCCATCACTTGTAGAAAACTATCAAAACAAAATAAAAATATCTAGAAAATTGTCAAAATCCAAAACAAATTTGTAAAACACAAAATCCTAAAAATATTGTAGGTCGTCTCCAGATGAGTCACAATTGAGTCAAACTAAATTGAACTATGTTGTCTCTACGTGTATAACGTAGAAAAGGAGATCATCGATGAGCCCCTGAGGCACTAGATAAGTCCCTTTATGTGTACCTCTTGGTCTGTAAACTTGGTCAAAAATCCAAAAGCATACAAATATCTTATCAAAGTCTAAAAACATTCATAAAAAGTTATAATACTCCAAAAATAGTGTTAGTCATGGTCAATTGAACTACATTGTCTTTATGCATACGTAGGCAAGGCCATCATCGATGAGCCCCTGAGGTGTTATGGAAATCCCCTTAGGTCCCCCTCTTGGTCTCTAAAATCTCTTGAAAACACCCAAAAAAACTTGAGTATCCTAAAAATTTCAAAAGCAATATCAAATAACCTCAAAAAGCACAAAAACATTCAAAAAAATTATCCAAAAATCCTCTATGTTATCACCTATCCATAATAAAATCTCCATCCATAATAAACAATCATCACCTTCAACCTTTGACAATGCAATTAATAAGCAAAGCAAACATCGAAATCCAAAACTTCCAAGCAAAGAAATGAAACAACTAGATCATCATCAGACTAAAACAATGCCTAAGTGTTAATTGCCTTGCCTTTTGAAAATCAAGATCAACATCCCAACGTGTGTCTTAACAAATAAATAATTCCTACAATAGACAACATCAATGGATAACATCATGAAACATCAAAACATCTATCGCAAGTGATACAACAACATTGTTTATCTTTTATGATCTTATCTTTTTCATTTATCTTATTGTCGCATTCCTAGGATCTCTCAAGGATGTCCATAAGGATTTAGAGAGGAAGGAATGGGGCATTGATGATGTATTTTTTGTTTACTTTGTTTGTTGGATGTTTTTTCAATACTACCACAGTGAGTACTTGCTTTAATTTGTGTGTGGAAGTCATTTTAGGGCAATTCGTGTAGTGGTTGCATGTTAGGTACTCCATACTTCTCTGTGTAATTGATCTGACATGTTTTGTAACTTCTCACCCACACACTCTAATAGGGTTTTCGTATGTCTAGTATGAGTAAGAATAGTCCTTGTTTGTAGAGTCAAAGTCCATGCAATAGATACAAAGCCACCTTGGTGCATCTTGTCTATTTGCTACATTAATAAGGATTGCTAAAAATTACATAGTCTCCATGAAGCAAAAGCAAATCCATCAAATTATATCATCAATTCCATCCAATTTCTTCTATCCTCTAATCCTACTAATGTTTTCTTCTAGTCAACATTTCTTTTGTCAGTCCTTGCACTTAAACACATCACATCAGCTTGTTGGAAAATTTGGCTCATTATCCAGAATTTCACCAAATTTCTCGAAGGGGCACCATGCTATCCTACCATCACTGAGGCATACTAGGTAATTCCTGAACATAAATTTTTGAATTTTTTTTGACACAACGCTATAAAATCACATTGTATCAAAGAGGGGCAAAATGTAGATACCTAAAATTGTCCTAACATGTGAACTAACATTTTAACACTAATATTTGTCTTTCCATAATGATTAGATAATGTTCAATTATTTAATTATTAAATAAAACCATATTTCCACTATTAAATCAATGACTTTATGTTATTTAATTAATTCATTTCAATTAATCTTCTTGATTAAATAATTAAATCCAATTTATTTAATTATATCTTTAATTAACAATATGTATACATAATACATTAATACATAATGAACCAAACACATAATTGTAGTTAAAAATTAGAAATGGCTAGTAAGGTGGTGCTTACCAGAAAAATTCTACGTATATGGAATCGGCTGTGAAGTAGATGACCAAGAAAGATGGCGAAGGGGTGATGAACTGAGGAAAGAAGATCGAAGAATAGGAGCTTAAATCAACAAAGAGAAAGAAGCAAACCACATCCCTCAATGGGTTTTTTTGAACGGGCGATGGATCGGCTGTGTTGCGACTCCAAGCGGTATCAAAAACGGAGGAAGGAATAGGGAAATAAACAAACTTTGGAAAAAAGAGGGAAAATGGTTTCCATGGAGGCTAAAGGAAGGAAGATGGGGCAAAAACTCGCTGTATGGAATCAAAAAGGAAAATTTAAACTATGACAATTTCAGGAGTGGGCGGTTCGAGAAAAATGAAAACCCTAGGGCACTAGCGGTGAGGCATTGGAAAGCCACAAAAGATAGGAAAACTGACTGAAGCGGCAGCCCCAGTAAAGAAGAATCTTGGCATAAAAGGAACAACAACAACAACAACAACAACAACAACAAACAAAGCTACCAAGGAAATCGTCTGGGAGGAGACCATATGCGTAGGTATAGTCCCCCGTATTATGGAGCCCACTAGAACAAGAGAAGACCTCCAAGAGGACCGAATCACCACAACCCTCAACGAAATTGGAGGGAGGAATTTTTGGCGTTAAAAGAGGGAAAGAAAGAGGGTCGGAAGTGAATGCTAAACCATGGGGCAACAAACTCTTCTTAATGCCTGCGAAAATCATCAAAGGAAGAGTGGAGAGGCTGCGTGATCATGCCCTCTTCGTGAAATGGTGTGGACTAGGAAATCCGAAAGAAGAAATCATGAACTAGTGGCAGCAAATCTTTAAAGACTGGGTAAGCATTAAACCTTTCCCTAATGCCTTTTATTTGATAAAATGCTCAGACTAGGATTTAAAACAACAACTAGTATTTAGCAAACCTGTTTTCTTCAATGGTCATAACTTCCATTGCAAAAACTGGGAATCCAACTTTAACCCATGGAACTATAAGATCAAACAAACCCCAACATGGTTAAAACTGATAGACCTCCCATCAGAGTATTGGAGTGTGTAGGCCATGACTAAGATTGGAGACTCCCTGGGAGTTTGTTTGGGAATAGACGAAGATTTCATAAATGGGAAAGATGGGGCAGAGGCAAATATTCTGGTGGAAATAGAGGAAGGAGTAAGGATATACAAAATCTTGGAGATCTTGTCAGAGTTTGGGATTTGGATTTAGAAAGTGGCTAAGAGTGAAATTAATATGATAGGAAAGTGTCTCTTCAGGGAGGACATAATGAAAGGAAGCTCTGGCACAATGGAAGAGGGAAACCCCATGGGTAGTAAGCAAGATATCATAAGTAGATCAATGACAAAATTTGGTGGTAATGGAGGCAAATTGGCTCCAAGGGGTGATGGCCTAGAACAAATGAATGAAGAGAGATCCAAAAAGAGGAAGTTGGGAGGACACGAATGGAAAAAAAATATAATCCCAAGCCAAGGGATGTCAAAAGCTGAAGGAATAACTCTGCAGGCACAAAAGGATTTGAGCACCCTCTTGAAGCATACCAAAGACTTGGAAAAAGTCATAAGGACACAAATTGGGGAAGTCGTGAATAATAAAAAGAGCCCAAAGAACACAAGTTAGGAGATCAAGGAAGCTCAAGAAGAAGAAGCAAAGGAAATAGATGAAAAGGAAGAATCAATTGATAAAGAAGAAAACATAGTTCAAAACCTCACTAGGAGGAGAAGAGGGAGGAAGGACTCTCTCTATCAGACAATGAATCATGTGAAGATTGGGAAACTGATGAGGAATATCAGGAGGAAGCAGAAGAAGGGGAACTGTGGGAGGAAAGAATGTTAGAACAGACTCAATCTAAGTTAAAGAAGCCAAACATTAAAGGTAAGGGGAAGAGAGGCCCTAAAACCAACAACGTTAAACCGGAAATAGCAGCAAATGCAGTTGGCCAAACAAAGCTATGGAAAGGGAAGGAGGCACTCCTTCCCCAGACACAATGAGGATAATAACATGGAATGTTAGGGCCTTAAATGCCCCTAACAAATGGTGTATGGTCAAGTGCCAAATTGACCAATCCAAAGCAGATATATTCATACTACAAGAAACAAAGTGGGATACAAAAGAAATAAAAAATAGAATGAAGTGGTGGAAGCAATGGGAAGGTTGCTATGTAGGGGGAAAAGGGGCCTCAGGAGGTTTAGGTGTTATTTGGAATCCTCTCACAGTTTCAGGGGAACTGTTGGAGGAAAACAAGAATCAGATAGCAATAAAATGTAAAGTGTTACAAAGAAATGAGCAATTTACACTAATCAACACATATGGCCCTCCACAAATAGGAGATAAGAGATCAATTTAGCAGCAAATCTCTTAGGCTGTATTGAATCTTATAGGAGAAAAAGGAATCATAGAAGGAAACTTCAATGCAACCCTAAACTGTGAAGAAAAGAGAGGTGAGATAGGGAGAATCACAAGAGTCCAATAAGACTTCTAGGAGTTTGTGGATAATAATCATCTAATGGATATAACAACAAAAAATGTCACCTTCACTTGGACAAATAAGAGGAAAGGATTTACAAACATAGCTGAGAGGCTGGATAGATTTTTCTTGTTTGGTGATTGGGGAAGAATAAACCAAACACATGAAGCCACTATTTTTCCCTATGTGGGATCGGATCATTTCCCAGTTCAATTACAAATATAGCCAGATGCAACCCCAGCGGGTTGCCCATTCAAATTTGAGAAAATGTGGATCAGAGATTAAAATCTCCCCAACTTGATTAAGGAATGGTGGCAGGAACCACAATTAGGGAAACACTCTTGCTTGTATATACTGAACAACAAATTGAACTATGTGAAAAATAAGCTCAAAGAGTGGAACATATAACACTTCAAGAACATCTTCCAAGAAAAAGAATGGGTGGAAAAGGAACTAAGCACACTCAATGAACATATTATAGAAGGAATGGATGTGGTGGACTTTGAGACAGAGAAGGCCCTAAAAGAAGAACTGACATAGATCTTGAAAAGAGAAGAATGCTTCTGGAGACAGAAATCAAGGGAGACGTGTCTCAAAGAAGGTGATAGAAACACGAAGTATTTCCATAGAATGGAAGTAACCAACAAAAGCAGGAATAGAATAACATCCATAATAGGAGAAGATGGATCAATAGCCCAGTCATTGGAAGAAGTCAATAACGAGGCAGTGAACTTCTACCAAGCAATTCTAAATAGACTAACGGGGAATAATGAGGAAGTCAGGAACAAATTGCTGGCTACAATTCCAAAGATCATAGGGGAAGAACAAAACAAAATGATTTATAAGAAAATAAGCAAAGAGGTGAAAAAGGTGACTTTTCAACTAAACCTAGATAAATCCCCGAGACCGGATGGCTTTCCTGCATGCTTCTTCTAGAAATTATGGGAAATAGTGGGGGAGGATTTATACTTGGCAACAGAAGAATCAAGAAAAAATATGACCATGTTGGGAGCAACAAACCATACATTCTTGGCATTGATCCCTAAGAAAAAGAACCTTGAGAAGATGGGGGTTTTAGGCCAATTGCTTTATGCAACACATTGTATAAAGTGAACATGAAAATAACATCAAACAGACTGAAGGGAGTGTTAGGGAACATAATCTCAGAGGAACAAAGTGGTTTTGCCTCGGGAAAATCAATTGTTGAAGGCATAATAGCAACTCACGAAACCCTACATTCGGCCAGAAAGGCAAGAGATCCATGCATGATCATCAAGTTGGACATACTTAAAGCTTATGATTTGGTGGATAGAGAATTCCTTCTAGAAGTGCTTAGGAAATTTGGCTTCCAAGAGGACTGGGTAAATTGGGTTAAAAGTTGTATCTCCACAGCAAAATTCTCGATGTTGGTAAATGGGTCAGCTCAAGGTTTTTTCACATCTTTGAGAGGAATAAGGCAGGGAGATCCCCTTTCCCTCTTCCTGTTCATCATCATGGTGGAAGTAATGGGAAGGGGAATAACAACACTAAGAAAAGCAGGCAAATGGAAAGGAGTACAAGTAGCTAATGGTGTTGAGAACTCAATACATAAACAGTTTGTTGATGCCACAACTCTATTTGGAATGGCAAGTAGGAGAGAAGCAAGAACCATAAAAACCTTTTTGGATAAATATTGCCAGGCATCAGGACAAAGTATAAACTAGCACAAATCTGAGGTCTTTTTTCTCAATACACAACCGAGCCTTCAGAGAGATATGGCAAGAATTTTGGCCTGAGAGGCAAATTTCCCAGGGAAATTTTTGGGTACCCCACTATTTGTGGGAATCAACAAAAAATGCTATTGGGAAGGGCTAATAAACAACTATAAGAATAAGATGGGGACATGGAAAGGGAAATTTCTATCATCAATAGGGAGATTATTGATGGTGAAGGAAGTACTTTTAGTAATACCAATTAACTCAATGGCATGCCTAAAAATCCCAGTAGTAGTCGAGGAAAAGCTCAATCAAATATTCAATTTTTTTTTTGGAGTGGTATAGGAGATCAACAAAAATTTCCCTTAGTGGCATGGAAAAAAGTTTGCATCCTCAAAGAGGTCAGTGGAGCAGGTCTTAGGCAATTGAGGTTGATGAACATGGCAATAGGTGCAAAATTGGTTTGGGAAATGTATACAAAAGGAGAGCAACGATGGGTTAGGATCCTAAGAAGAAAATATCTGGACTCAGATTCTCCAATTCGAATTCTCACAACTGAGAACCCTCCTAGAGGATCAGCCATCTGGAACTATTTGTTGGAGTGCAGGGACATAATCACAAAACATGTGACTTGGGAATTGAGAGATGGTAAGTTAGTTTCTTTCTGGAAGGACTCATGGAATGGTAAAAACATTTTGGCAACACTTCCCAATCTAGATCTAATCAAAGAAGAAACTATAAGAACCTGAGGAGAGAAGGTATGCAACTATGGAAGGATGGTAGAGAGGGAGGGGGTGCAAGAATGGGAATGGAACTCCTTGCAAAATCTAGAAGCACCACAAAACCAGAAAGATGCCCTTGTTGCAATCTTAAAAGAAAGGAAATTCTTGCTGTCAAACCAAGAAGATATCATAAGGCAGTGTGGTTCCATGACAGGAACATATGTAGTTAAGCTTGGTTAAAGGATTGAGGAACAAGCAGAGGTAAGAGAAAATTGGCCAAGCAAACTGCTGTGGGGAAGAAACTATCTACCAAAAGCAGGGGTGTTTGCTTGGTTGGAAATTCAAAAAGGATCCTAACAAAGGACATATTATCAACCTACGGTATTCAGGGCCCTAGGAGATGCATTTTGTGCAAAAATGATAATGAAGATATATACCACCTGCTTCTTAACTGCCCATATTCAGAGTACTGTTGGAAGCATTTCATGAGGAAACTTAGTTGGCAAAGCCCCTTGCCAAATTTCTTATTGACATGGTTCAATATGTGGCCCCATCCAAGAAGAAAGGTTGTATTTGACAACATTTGGCCCATAGCCCCATCAATAATCATATGGGAAATCTAGAAGGAACGCAACAAAAGGATCTTTCAAAATAAGGAAATGACACTAGTAAGGCTGTGTGAAAAAATAGAGGGTATGATCACTAAAAGAATGAATGAAGCACTCAAATCGAATTCAGGGAAGCAAGGAACCTACTCAAATTGGGATGACCAAATGAAACAAGCTTTCAAGTGGCTCACCATTCCCAAAGTAATAGGATCAGGTCAAAGCACATCTCAATAGAAGAGAAAGGAAACTAGATGGGAACCTCCAGAAAGTGGCTGGATCAAGATCAACTTTGATGGGGCGTCTCGAGGCAATCCAGACCCAGGAGGTGTTGGATGTGTGGCTAGAAATGAGAAGGGGGAGACAATAGTAGAGAAATCCAACCCACTGGGAATCTACAAAAATAATGAGGTGGAATTCCAAGTAGCTTTAATGGGAATCCAGACGGGTGTTTCCATTAAAGCAAAGTGAATACAACTAGAAGGAGATTCCCTCATCACTATCAACTCGATAAGACAAAAAAATTCTCTCAATTGGAAATTGAATCACTAGCTCCAGACAATATCACAACTTCTTGGTAGGTTTGAAGAATACAAAGTATCACACATCTACAAAGAAGGGAACCAAATAGCAGACATCTTGGTGAAAGAAGTTGTAGAAAAAAATTAAAGAAATATATGCTAAGGGCTCCAAATAAAAAACTGGGAAATTTTTGAATGACATGATGGTTAGCAACACCCTGCGACCTCCACTTCATGGCTTAGTGACGTCAGAGACTCAGATGAGTGGGCATCATGTTGGATGCCTTGTCATGTGTACATGTGGATCTCTTGTGGCAAGGACGGCTGTGAATGACATCTAGATGGGGTCCACCATGGATTTACCTGGAATCAGGAAAGAAATCATCTCTTACTGGTAGAATTAAAATGGAATGAAAGGACCTAAATACGTGCGGAGTGTGTGGATGGTCATTTTCTAAGGCCTCCCCATCAGAGATGAGTTGGGTTAGGCTCATCATCCATGAAAATTACTCATTTGCAAATACGGGTGGCCAAAGGACATGCCCTTCAATAATTGCTCATCAAGCTTTGGAATTAAAGCCGAGAATAAATTTTATTAACCTAAACGAAGTCTCTCAAAGAATTGTACAAACGCTTATAAAGGCAGAGTGCCAGGTGGAGTGTAAGTGTCTTCCTTAATCAACAGGTGTAAGCAGATAACAGTTAGCTTAAAATGGAGACTCCGCTAGCACTCAGTATAGATAAACAACAACAGGCCTTTAGAGGAAAAATCACAAATAAACGTTTACAAGGGTTGCTTTCCTCACCGCACCTAGTAATCCTCTGGGTAGTAAAGAGAGTTCTGGGTCCCGAGTTTTTGCTCGAGCCTACCATAGGGTGAGGTCCAACTTAGAGATTCCTGCCATGTTTTTGGCAGTTCTTTTGCATATGGAGGTGTCAAAGGAGGGAGCCAAAAATCTCACACAAATGGTCTTTGATCATGCTTGGTTGGCTGACATTGATGCAACGTTGGACAATGTTGATGAGAACAAGCTGATACCCATGCCACAAAATTACTATATGATCTGCATGCATGGACGAGAGGTGATGAAATTTCCTTTGATCAAAACCATAGAGCCGAAAATCTTCGAGAAGCTTTGGGACATCCATGAATGCAGTATTTTCTTTCTGCTTTGAGCTGCGAAGATGGTTACCAACTTGCCAGTAAGCTGGGCCCTGCGTTATGTGGAAGATGAAGAGCTAGTGAATGAGATTTTGGTTGGAGATGATGAGGAATGGGAGCTAGGGCTGGGGGAAGAATGACGCAAAAATGATGAGAGGGACCTGAAGCAAAAGGCCAAGAGCCCAACACATGTCAACTGTGGCCCGAAATGCCCAACGATCGTCGATTTCAAGGCTTGGCAGAAAAGGCATGACTCAGGCAAGGACAGTGACAAGTAATGCTGGAGGGTTTGTTGTCTGTAGGTTTGTTTGCTCAAATTTTTGTTTGCAAATTTGGTCATAAGTAGTAGGGGTTTTGAAGTCAGTCACGTTGGTTATTATAATGGCTCATGTTGAGTCTTTCTGGTGTTAGTCTCGTCTTGTAGCAGTTTGGGTTCATTTAGAAATTGTAATCTTTCCAGGCCTTTTGCCACTTGCCCTGGAATTTTTGGGTAGAAGGTAATTAAATCAGGATTTTGATAGGAGTCTCTGGGGTTTAGGTTTGGTCTGCAAAGTATATGCTCAAGGATACATCAATTTAATTTCTATTTCAAAGCAATATAGGGTGCTGCCTCATATAGCAACAATTTATCTATCAAAAAAAAAAAACTTTAATTAACATTCACCCACTCTTCTTAAATCAAGTAATTACTTTAATTATTTATCCCTCTTCTCTCAACATTATCCATTCATCATGAATAAATAACACATTTTATTTATTTATCTAATTTCCACTTGCACATTCCTCAAATAATTAATTATTATTTCCTCCCACAAAAAAACTCACTCAACTTATTCTTCTAATATTAAATAATTATATTTAATTATTTAATTGACCTTTTTCATCATGCATAAATTAAATAATTATCTTTAAATTATTTAATTATCCTAATTCCCTTCTAAATATCTTGACTTAACTTATTGAAACATCATCCATTAATCAAACTTATTTTTGCACATTCCTCAATTAATTAATTATTATTTTCTTAATCAGACAAAAAGTAAACTCATCTTCTATCTCAAACTTATCTTGCACGTTCCTCCAATAATTAATTATATCATGCATTGTTTCCTCAAAACTTAACTCCCACTCACTCCCACTCACTCCCACTCTTCTGATCAATCAATTCTCTTATCTCCCACTCACTCCAAGTGTTTTGATCAATCAATTGACTTAACTCTTCAATCAATATCTTATGCAACTAGTTAACTGGAATCCTACAACCAACCTCTCATTCATTCTCAACCTTTGATCTTAAATCAACACCTCTTAATCCAAGCCGTTGATTCAATTTCCTAAAATCTATAAAATAACCCTCATCCCTCTCATAATTCATCTGGAGAATTTGTAGAAAGGTCATGTCAAATTGACTATTGAAGAAAATTGAGCAAACACATACTTTCATTTCTAGATCATGTTGTTATCATGCTTTTGCAATTCGTGGAGGCTTCGTGTTGAATCAAGCAATCCAACATCCATCTTCAACACAAATACACTCAACCATGGGATGGTATGATTGTAGTTTTTGAATTCATTTTGTGTTTCGTTTGTTTATGCTAACCTCGCTTGTTTGGATTCTTAAGCTTTGTAATTACATTTCATGGGCAAGTGGGTCTTGTTATCTTGTTTTGAATTGATTTGAATTCATTTCATTGCTACTAAATTCTATGATCCATATTCCCCTTACACAACCTATTTGTAGGGTTTCTTGCCATCAATCATAGATAAATCTTGTTCCAAATTAAGTAATTTTGTAGTATACACATTCCTCATCCTTGCTATGACCATACCTTCTAGAAGGAGATTAAGGGTTATGATTTTTTCTTCGTAGAATATGTGAGTATTTATCATCATTAGCTTAATTTTTTTACGATAAAAAGTGTGTTTTGCTTATGATAAATATCATTACATATGTGTGATGTAACCTTTTATCTATACCAACACCAATATTAGTCAATATTTTATAATAACATATCTTATTTGAGAAGCAACCATATACTATACAAAAAATTGTCTCAATAAAATATATCAAGTTGTGTTGATAGTTTTTAGTATCAACTTTACCATCTAATAATCATTTTGTATTGAAATATTTGGTATGGTCCAATTATTATGGGCTTCATGGGATATTTATATGGCTCATTCCTTTGCAACCATTATCATTAATTGTTTTTATAATTAGATTGTCCATTCATTTATCACAGTCATAAGGATATAGCAATATTGGTTTTAAGTTCATAGTTTGATTCATGTATTGGCATAACTATTTACAATAGTGATAAGTGGATGATTTGAGTATTTGTATCTAAATATCATTATTAGTCATCTTGTTGTTTGTATCAAATCATACAAGTTATTTATCATATTATTGGAAACATTTGATAAATAACACTATTTTAGTATTTATTGTTGGTTGTGAGTTAAGTAATAATGTTTTAGAATCTTTTTGAATGAGTTCAATTTGATGTCAGGGTTCCCAAGTTGTTCATAGCCACGTTCACTTTGGTTTGATATTATTGTTTATTTATTGGAGTTGACATCTGTATTTTTCTTTTTTCATCATTTCAACTTGCATAGATTATGAATGTGTATATTTCTTGAGATTTTTTGCTTGGTGACATTAAATGTTCACTTCTTTATAGCAAGGATAGCAAGAATAATTACCCATTTTATCTAAGAGGAACAAATTGTGATGAGATGTTGTTAAGTTCCCAATTAGTTGTAATTCTCTCCTTGACTATGTTGATTGCAATCAACCACCTTCTATATTTATATCCCTAAAATATTTGCTTTCATAGAGTTATAGATAATCCAAAAGGTCCTAGAATTTAGCTTCATTGTTCACTCTTGAGAATTACTTTTTGGATGTTGTACTTATCATTCTACCATTCTTATCTTTGATAATGTAGATTGTGCCAAAAATACCTAGGTTGTGAAAAGAGAAACCATCAAAGTTTTTCTTGAACCTGTGGAGGTGGAAACCATTTTATTTTCTCAATTTACCTTCTTTTGCTAGTTTAACCCATTACCCCCATGAATGTGGGATTTCCTATAATCCTTGTTTTCATCTTATGTCTTCCCACATTCCATGTTTTCCACTTATGATTCCAAGTGTTGTTTGCTATATCTTTACATGACACAAATCATGATGTTCTTATGCTTGTATCTCATGATCCCATATTTATGATCCTCATCATGCTTATATCCAATGATTTCACATCTATGATTGATATCATGCTTACATGCTCATATCCTATGATCCTTTCCATGCTCATATCTTTTACATCTTATTTATGTGTACATGTACCTTACCTAATATTCATGGCTATGCTTATCTTGGCATTTGCCCTCATTGGGAGAAATAATGAGATGCATCTTATCTTTTCTCATGCTATATATACTTTCACGATTACATCTCCCTTATGTCCTCACATGTATAGATCATACAATGATATCTTTTATCATGTTTACATTCTTTAGCATATCTTTTCTCCATTCCTTTCATCCTTTGTATGCAACCAATTGTAAGGTCCATATATTATCATTGGAATTCTTAATGAGTTTGATTGTAGAGATACATTTATGATGGTATGATAATATTTTAGTATTAGACAATTCTTCATCATTGTTTCTAGACAAAGTATGTTCTTGTCTATTCAAAGACCTTATCATGCTATATGCAAAGTTAGATCTTGTTTTGTATCTAGACAAAGCCAATCATATTTATCTACAAAGTTAGAGTCCTTTTCCACATAGATAAAAAAATTATCACTTCCTATATCCTTTTAGATTTATTGTTTATGAAGATATTTCATTTTAGTAAAATTTAATTGTACTCATTTTTAAGTGCTTGATAGATTACTTATGCCCAAAATTAAAATATTTGCTTCATTAAGGCATTTTGTAAAGAATGGTCAAAGTCTTGAAAAAATTATTGTCAAAAGTCAAAATTTCTAAATTTTTTTTTCTATTTTTAGAAAATTCTAAAAACAAACTTGATTTAGGGTTTTTTGGGTTTGTTGTCAAATAGATGTTGGAAAAATTTCTAAAAATAAAAATTTCTATTTTTAGAAAGTGTCTAAAAATAGAATCTTTGTTTCTAGGGCTCTAACTGATTTTGATTGGTTAAAAATACTTCCTGATCACGCTGGTCTAGTCAGAATCGTTAAAAGGTCAATATTTCTCTAGTGGGTCTATTCTATTTTTTCAAAAGGCAAAACATTAGCTCCAAAGTCATCAATGGAGGAAGGTCAATTGCCAGGGGTTAGATTCAAAGTCTCGAAATGTTGCATAGACATGATGAACGATGAACATGCACACAAAACGGTGAACGAAGGAGGGAAATTTAAAAAAGGTAAAACTTGTGAAAAAATTTCTAACACTGGAAAGTCTAGGCACCCCTGTCCAGTCAAGGCGCTTAACAATCAATGCCTTAGTCAATTTTCAATTGCCATTATTTCAACTTACATCTAATGAGTACAATGAGTCTTCAGGTGTGTTCTAGAAGTGAGTTTATTTAAGCTTTTGTGTTAAATCAAATCATCCCTTGTTTACTTTTGATTCTTAGGCTCTGAATTTATTTGAGTTATCAGAAGCGTCTTTAGAGTAGGCCTAGTTGTAGTTGAAGTTCTAGAAAAGAGAAAACCTCAACTACGATGCAAAGAGTTTTATAACCTTGTGCTCCTAGCCGAGAATAAAAAGATTGACAATAGTTTAGTATTTCTTTTTAAGCATAATCAATGAAGAGGGAGATTCCCCTCCTAATTTGAAGAGCACTCTAATTGTGCATAGCTGTCCGTTTCTAATCCGCATTCTAGAGGTGCAAATTGAAACGCCAAAAGTACTACTCTTTACATGTTTAAAAATAAATAAATTTAAAGTCTTATACAGAGTGCTCATTGTAAGAAGAATTGAAAAATGATATTCTACTTTACACATATCCATATCCTTTAACTGCCTAAAAATGTATTTAATTTACATATTGATTGCTTGTTTAACATTGACACGCATTCATCAACTATTTTGCAAGCACATCAAAGTGGGGGAAAAATGTAATGTGGAATATTGCATACCTGTGCCCCTTTCCTATGTTTTAGACATGCTTTGATTATAGTGTTTTAAATGCAATATAAGTTTAAATGTTATATTTTTTGCATGAATTTGGCTCATTACATTCTTATATCTTGATCTTGTTATTAATAATTCTAAAATTTCATCCTCGATCCCTAAATCTATTTTTTATCACCTTAGATTAGAGTTGCGGTTTACAAATTGACCCAAGTCACGTTTATAGTTGTGATTTGAACATGAAACTTCAAAATTTAAATTCATTTTTTTTATCCCATCAACTCCCTTCCAGTTTAACATTGTTGTGAGTAGACGCAACACATGCCTTTGTCAATTTGTGCGCTTGGTTGATGTATTCAAAGATATTCATTCACTCATTTGAAATCATGTTAGAATGTGAAGAGAAATATCAAAGAGCTTAAAATAAAATCTATTATGCATCGTCTTCTTGTGACATCATGGTAGGTTCATTGCACACTTGCTCAGTATCTTTGATCCTTCTATTTATAGTCATAAAGCTGGTTCCTCAAGGGTTTGAGCAAGAAGAACTTGACCTTTGCAATCTAGTAGGTTCACCAAAGGTGCTTTTAATATTGCTTGCCCTTATATGAATTCAAATACCAAAAATTAAGGTGAACAAGTTCTAATTTGTGAAATTATTCTAGATTAAATTTGTGACTTATAGGTTCAAATATATACCTATAGTTTAGCTTTATACTCATGAAGGCCACCTTTACACTTATAGAAATAAATTTGAAAGACATAGAATCCACATATCAATAATAACATGTAATTCCAACATCTTAACAAAAGTTAAATATCTATACATTTAATATTTATTGTTACTCCCAACTCATTTTATCTAAATTAATTGTTAACCTAAATAAATTTATATACCTGGAGAGTTTACATATGAATATATTTGCAAAGTTTTTCATCAATCAACATCAATTGAAGATTAAATTAAATGCTAAAGGGAAAGTAAATTGAACACAAAAAGAGAGGGAATATCAAAAACATCATATAATTTGGTTCTATAGACTGACCTAATCCACTGCAGGGAATCCTGACACTAACCCACTAATCGATTTCCAATCACTTAATTTAAAAAAAAATCAGGCATAGTTAGGAAATCGAAATAGTATTGTATTCAATACTTCACTGGACAGGGCATGCTATTGTTTTTAAATTTTATGCCTCCGTGTGATTTATGATATACCCTGAATTCTTTGGACATTATTGCTGAAGCATTGAATTCAATTCAGCAAAGATTGATGAGTAAGATGCAATGAAATACTTCGAAGCAAGAATATACTCTGTTTCCATTCACTACCTAATACATTGCATCGTTCAATCGTTCTTTGCTTCGTTTGAGCTTCTGGAATTTTAAATTTTATTTCTTTTTTCTTTGGGGTAGACTAATAATGTTCATTAAGCTGTATCTTTTGGAGCCTAAACGGTAATTTTGTCTGCTAGGTATTCTGTTGGAAAGACCATAGAAACAAAAATGGCACAGGCATTAAAGAAGAGGACCAAATCTTCTAATGATGACATTGTCAATGGCAATGGAGTCACAGATTTAAAACTTGGATTTAAAGATCCGGGTAAGTTTTCTTAGTCATTGTATCTGTAAAAAGTGGCTTGGAAAAGTGAATAAGCTTATTTTCCCCCTACTATTATGGCAACTTCTCGAAACTTTTCTTCCTATAATAGATTTGAGAACTTTCAGTTCTGAATTTCTAATTCTTTTTTTGCTTTCTTAGTTTATATTGTTATATATATAATTTATGCCGTAAGACATTTTGTTAAACTCTGTTTTGTCAAACGGGTTTCCTTTCTTTTATTTTGCTTGTCGATTTCTTTCCTTACTCTTGGGAAGAAATTACTTAATGTCACCGTATTTAAATGCACAGAGCAGACCTGTTTAAATTTTGAAAAATATAAACAGAAATTTCATAATGCTTGGAATGAATAGGCATAATTTTCTGTGTGAATCGAAATAACTCATTTGGAATTGAATATTCCAATATGGTTGTAACATTACGACTGATTCTCATGCCTATGTTTCAAATACGCAGGTACACCTAAAGTACAGAATTTATGGCTCGCTCCAAACCCAAGCAAGAGATGGGGTGAATTATTTTTTCTGCTGTACACACCTTTCTGGCTTACATTGTGTCTTGGCATAGTCGTCCCATATCGCTTGTATGAGGTGTGTTGCATATCATATTAACTTGACAAACATGTATTTTTTTTAAATGAATATTTCCTATTTATAACTTTATTGAATAAAGGATAGTACAATATTTACAGAAAAAAAGGGAGGGTGGCAGAGAGGCGCACACACAAAGTCTAGTTGGACCAAGTCCAACACAAAGATGAATTAACAAAAACGCCAAGCTCAAACAAACTCTAAGTAGCTAATACAAAACTAAAGGAGGAGGATCTTTATCATCTAGATTGCCCTAAACATTAGTAGGGACGATATCATCAATTGACTCCCAACCAATGAGAGCATCTTCTTCTTCTTCAGGAGGATTATCCAAACTATTGAGTGTGGGGTAGAGAGATAGCCAACTCCATGCGAGGAAATTTGCTTGAGTTAGGCCAACCGGGAGTGCCTCCTTGACCACAAGTAGAGGTAGAGTGTGTCTGGTACCACCTATTAGGAGTAGTGTTCTTGGAAGTTAGAGGTTGAGAGCCACAATGACCATGAGAACTACACAAACAGTAATGGGATCCAAAATTAGGCTGATTGTGCCCATAGCTGTGTCCTTGCTAAGGACAAGGGGATCAGGTGAGACTCTAGTAATAGTGCAAGGGGCATTCCTTCAATGGTCTAGCAGCTCTTGAAGATGAGCAATTTCAAGTGCAACTTTACGAGTTTGTTCCCAAATCTACATAAGCACATTAAAGCAAATCATGGCTTTAGTATACAAAGAGTAATGAGCATCAACATAATAGCTAGAAAAAATAGTACTATTTTTATCTTTCCAAATGTTGAAGAGATTTTTCACTCTGAAAACTTGCCAAATTTGGGTAAATTTGTGCGAAAGATGAGGCCAATTTTCAAGGAGAACCATTTGCTGAGAGAAGGGTGGGGGGAGTGAGGTAGGCCTGAATGGCTTGAAAAAGTGATTGATCCATGTCCATGCCTCTTGTCCTTTGTGACAAAACCATAAGAGATGCTTGAAGGACTCCATATGGCCACATAAGGAACAATAAGGATTGGAAACACTCGTATGAGTTAACCAATTATCTAGAGGGAGGCCCTGATATAGAATGCACCAAGCAAAGTGAGCTAATTTAGGTGCCAAAATAGTCAACCAAATGCACTGAGGGTTGAAGCTATTTTTTTGTAGAATTCTCCTAGGTTAGATTTGTGTTCTAGCAGTTGTTAAATACATATTTTACCTTCCATGTACCTTGTGGTATATAGGAAGTGCCTAGGATGTTTTTTGCCAATAGGAAGCCTTTTAGCTATTTGATCTTGCGGTGTACTAGTAAGCGATTAGTGCTAGGAAGTTACTCTCTATGCAACTCAAAGACCAAATAGTGCAGCTATGAGATGGTGGAATCCTCCATAGTATTAGTGCCTTGAAAAATTGGGCCTTGTCCATTATTTACGACTGAGACAAGTATATCAAAATGCCTACAGATCAAACACACGTAAACCTAGTATAGCCCAACAAAACTTTGGTTATTTTTTGGAAATCTCTATTCTAGATCATTTGCATGCTTGTTTGGGGTTTTGTTTCAAAAAACTATTGAGATATTTAGTTTCAATAAAGTTCAGAGAATACAAAGGGTTATTTTTGGCAAAAACAAAAAAATAGTTTTTTTTTTCCAGTTTGTGCTGATTTTTGCAACTTGGGAAAAATATCCTCATAGAAATACAAGTTTAGAAAAAGAATAAACATTTTATTTTTGTTTATTAGGCAATAGCTGCATTGTGACTTCTCATTGAGGTGATCATTTTGCATGTATTTCCATTTTTTGGAAAAAAATTCCCTTACATTTGTTTTGCAATTCCAAAAATTTTCATTTGAGAATTTTTCTTTGCCCACAAGGTGATTACATGACTGGGAGTTTCTTATTGAGGCGATTACTTTCCCATGTATTTTGGAAAACACTTTAAAAAAAAATTTCATACAAAATTTTGGGCATTTTTTTTCAAACAACTTTTTGTGCTACAACATGGTTGGAAAAAGGGTACATTGAAACCAATTCAGTTGGAAAGGATACATCATTAATGCATTATTGAGTAAGGGTCTTTACCACATGTCAATAGGTGAAGAAATCACCTCTATTGATATTTGGAAACAAATCAAGTGGAAAAACTGCAGTGACAAAGCAAGAGGACTCATAGGTCAATCATTTTCTTTTGAATTGAAGTTTCACTTTTTGGGACAATGTTGCCTTAGAAAGTTTGGACAACCTTGGAGGATCTTTTTGGGAAGCACAATGAAATGAGGGCATGTTAGTTGGAAAATGAGCTTGGTGCTTTTAAATTAGTTGACTACCCTTGGATTGAGGACTTCATCACTCCAGTCAAGCGCTTGAGACTTCTCTTTGTAGAAATTGATGAAAGAAAGTTTGATGAAAAACTTATTATGGGTATTTTGTCAAAACTTAGTCATAATTACTTATTATTTGTTTCAAATTACCATAGAGCATGATTCTTTGGGCACTACATATGTGGCACTAACTTGTGATAATTTTGTGAGCAACATCAGTGAGAACAGGAAAAAATGATTTTTTTTGGTGAAATGCAAATTGGAGGAACTAAGCAATAGGATCAGTAGTCAATGACTCTAATGCAATGTCACAATCTAACTCTAGCAAAGGCAAAGGCCATGCCAAAGAAGAAGGTAAAGTAAAGCCTAAGCCTAAGGGCGATAAATCGGCTCAACAAGACTCCTCTCATAGTTGGTAGACTTTGACTCGACAAAAACTCGACAACTTAAAAAATTGTTTAAATTTCTTTAGAAACATTTTTTTTTCTTTTTTTGCAAAATTCAATGATAAAATGTATCCAATGAGTCCATAAATTAGTACAAAAGTGTTTTCAATTAAATTTGATTAATTTGAATACAAATTGAATACAAAATCACATCATCATGCCGAATCCTAATACAGTAGGTAGCTGACAATCATTATGAATTTATGATGATTGCCTTCAAAAATCATCATCATAATTCATAAATTATATATTACAAAATACAACATTTTACATCTTCCTCTTCCCTAATCTAGTGAAAACTTGGGGAGAGGTTGAGGTTCTAATCCTTGGAGTTTGTTGTGGCTCCTTGCTCAACATAGAAGATTGTGCTTGTGGCTTTGGCTCGACCTCCATCCTACTAGTAGATGGCAATGACTCCTTTGTCTCATCAATGTCATCCAATGCTATAGCTCCTATTGCACCCACATCCTCCATTGCCTTCCTCTCAAAATCAAGAATCCCATCGTCAATAAACAATGGGGGCTGCTCATCTCGTCTTGTCCAATCGCTATAAGTATCAACGTCATCCAAATCGATGACTGTAATGTCCCCTACTTGGGATATTCCTAGATTTTGCCCTAAAACCACAATTTCAACCAAAATAAGAAATGTAATACATTTAAGATTATAATTTACCAATTGAAATGCCCTTTATAAGATATAAATCTTGGTTTAGGTCCTGCACACAATACTAGTCACTAGAAATTGACATTAGCTCATAAGCCATGATAACATATTTATTATTAGTCACTAGTAAACATCATGATATCCATGCACATTAGTCACATCAAAACTCTAATTAATCCAATAGCCATTCCAATATGGATTCCCATAATAATCTTATTAGGAATTCGTTGAATGTTTTCAAATCGCAGTCTCAAGGTTGGTTGCCCTTGTACTGCGAGAGCATGGAAGGTGGGCCGCCATTCCATTCCTCAGTCCACCTTGGAGACGCTCCATCCTCCTTGATCAAGCCCAAGAGCACTCATTCGCCTCCTAGCTCATGAGCGTTGCATCTTAGGGTGGTGTGCTTGATAAAATGTATGAAGATTGCTTCCCTCAACAAGCTTGGGAGCACTCATACACCTCCTGGCCCTACGAGCGTTGAATCTCAGGGGTGGTGTACTTAATAAAGGGAAAGCTGGTACTTGCCATCTCGTGAACCTAGAAGGTTGATCGGCCTTCCTGTTTTGCAATCCTTTCTATTAATTCAAAATAGATTATTATACGAATCTATTATCTATATTTATAATAAAGGAAGAATCATAATTATTTATAACGATTAATAATTGCTGCAAGCATCATTATTACATAATCATATATATATATATAATGTTCCCATTTTCGTAGCTTTTTTAGTGTGATTTCTTAGCCTTATTCTCCGAAGGCTAAGTGGTGAAATAAGGAGAAATTAATTATTTATTTAAGTCATCAAAATAAATTAAAATTAAAAGGTGACTTTATAATTAATTAATCTAATTAAAGTGACTAAATAAAATATTATTTCATAAAGTCACTAAAATAATATTAAAAGGGGAATATATCTTTTATCCCACATTGGCAAGGAAAGTGTTTGAGCCCTCACAAGAAAAGTATAAAAGATTTCAAGGGGCTCATTTTAGAACATCCAGATTTGAAATTGATATTTGACAATTCATCTTGTGGAGCCAAGGGTTTCTGTAGATATCTTCTTGATCACAGGAAACGAAAACTTCCTATTGATAGCATAACTGAGGGAGTGAAATATCTCTTGAAGGGTTGCAAATTGAGGAGGTGATAACTCAGTCATCTCATTGAGACAAAATTAATGGCCAAAGGCCAATTTTGTGGAGCTCGACTTGGAGATCATTTGCACTTCATCCTAGCAATGATTTATGCATTTCATTTGGCATTGAGCATTGAAGGAGGTGGTCTGATATATTCTGCAACATTTTGGAAATAAATTACAGTCATAGTTGGGACGCCATTAGAGGCTCGAATTTGCTTGTAAGAGCTCATCTAAGCATCGATTCTCTTCCTAGCTTGTTGCGCACATTTCCTAGAGGCATGGCGATTGTGTTTGGAGCATGAGAAGGCTTGGGAGTATTGAAGATTATTTTATATTTACCTTGCTGATCAGAACAGGGGCGATTTTCATTGAGGGATGATTTGGCTTGGATATTGAACATTGAGCATTGTTAATTGCTGCTTCGTCATCTATCATCAAAGGCACCATCAAACTATCAGGTTCCACTATGATTTATTTATCATATCATTGCATATAAGTTAGTTTGTACTTTCAGCTGTAGGTGTGCATCAATACCAGCATTGTCATACAAGAGTTTTGGCCATATTTCATGAACATTGTATTAGGCATTTCATGGCAATTAAGATGATATAATTTGCTGGTAATTTGTAGTTGTCATTGAGCAATTCCATATCATTTGTAATCAGCTTAGTAGTTTGCATACCAACTGTTTGTTAAAATGTCAGTTGGCTGTAGGAGAATGTTTTTCATATAGTGGTCATGTATTTGCATCTAAAAAGCCAAAAAGAGATTGCATTTGTATTTAGTTCTTTTATAGACTTTGTGGAGTTAATTTGCAAGCTACTAGAATTCAATTGAAGCCATTTGAAGACAAATAAACAAACTGAAAACTCAGAAACAGCTAGTTGAGAGTTTGCAAGAGAAGTGTTCGACAATATTCCTTGAAGTGAACTTAGATCAGATTGTGTAAGGAAATTCAAGAGTGGTTTAAGAAGTGTAATACATTGACATTTTGGTCTATTCCCTTTCCTTTAGGTGAAAAACCCTAAAGTGTTAGAAGGTTATAGTAACCAAGATCTTTGTTTTGCATTTTGGTAACCTTTATGAATATTCCTTGAGGGCAAAAACTTAGATCAAAAGTAGCAAGGGATATTACTATATAATATATATATATAAGACCATTTGTTGATTTAATGAGCCTAGGATATAGGTGGTGTTGGTTGAAAATTTTGTACACCTGGAAAGGCGTACAAAATTGTGGTTTCAACCATAGTGTGTGAGATAAACTCTCCTATTTTCAAAGGGAAGGCTCCCCCTTTGCTTTCTCTTTTAACAATTCAGAAATAAACTCTAACTATAAATCTATTCTAAATCTGGGTGAAACTCTGTCTTGTTCTCTTTTTTCAGAAAAGACACTTATTTTTTTCTCTTATTTCAGAAAAGAATCACAGCAGAAAGCATAAATGATTAATGAAGTAAACAAATAAAGAAGCAAAGTTTCCATAAAGGCACAAAGTCCTCCGTTGCTCCTCCGGGAAGGGAAAACAAGTTGAAAGCACAAAGTCTTTGACAACTTACTCTCCTATCAACCTTTTTAAATGATTTTCTGATAACCAAGTACAGTATGTAGCAGCTCAAAATCTAACTACATGATGCACTTTTAATGCACAAACATAGAAAATAAAAGCAGCACAAAGTCTGCAAGTTACCCCCTTTGCTTGAGCATTCTACAATAGCTTCAAACATGACAAACAACTCAAAGTCTGCAGTATCAAATCTGAAAACCAATCTAACGCAATAAGCAGCTCAAAGTCTGCAAAATTGAGCTTGAATCCCTCTTGTATAACACCACAAAACTCACAATTAATATGCAGAAAATGTCGTCAAATAACACCTTGAATCAACACAAAGTTTGAAAGCAATTTGCCTCTTTTAATTGATTGTAATCTGATTTACATCTAAGCTCAAAGTCTTAAAGTGCACATACAAACTAGCAGAGTTTTGTTGCATTGCCAAAAGATGATCAATTACATAGAGCACCCTCCTATATATAGGAGAGAAGCCTTGAGAAAAAGGTGGGAGGATCCCAACAAACTTGAGAAATTCTCTCAACCACTAACTAACTACAGTTGACTTATTCAACATTACAAGTCCTATTGTAATTTGACTTGTAATGTTATTACATGCAATTACAAGTTACAACTTTGCAAGTGATATGATCACATGCAATTACATTTTTCCATTTTACATGTAATTTGTCAAAACTAAATTACAAATACATAATTGAAACTATTCTAAGTGTCGAAGACATGACTCGAACTACATCATCCTTGATTGGATCTTCATGCTTGCTGTTTGGAAAACATTCTTCCATCTTTGTCTTGAAAGCATTCTATGCTCAATCATGTCACTTATTCAACTCCTTTTGTGGCTTCGTCATGTTGTTGTTCTTTCTTTGTATCATTCTCCAGCCTTGGAATTTGTTTGAAAAATAAGGCCCATGCCTTATATTATTGATTTGGTAGGTCATGTGTGCAAACAGGACTAACGAGAATGAGACAAAGGGGCTGCAAAAGTGAGGCCAAAGCTCTATTTCGGGTTTTGGAAAGCTGACTACAAGTGCAAATGAAAGGTGACTTACTTGCAATGTGGAAAAACATTATTACAAGTAAACTTTACAAGTATGGGAAAGAAAAATAATAAGACTTTCACTTGTAATTGGGTCTTGGGACCCCCATTACAAGTTACTTTTACATGCAAAAGTGAAATTGGGTTTTTAAAAGCTCATTGCAAGTGACTAACTTGTCTTAAGACCTTTTTACTTGTAATCGGGTCTTGGGGCCCCCATTACAAGTGAACAATATTTAAGAAGTAAATTTAAAAGCCTCCTAACTTGCAAATCGGGTCTTGGAACCCCCATTACAAGTGACATGAAACTTTAAAAAGTGACTTAAAAGGCCTTCACTTGCAAATCGGGTCTTGAGACCCCCATTACAAGTGATCAATTTAAAAACACAAAAGTGACTTAAAAAGCTCATAAAGTGAAATCGGGTCTTAGGGACTTGATTGCAAGTGAATGTATCACTTGCATTTTAGAACTTGAAACCCCCACACTTGTTGTAAGGTCTTCAAAACCCGAAATTGACCAAAAACACACCAAAAATGACTCAAAATTTCACAAAAACGGACGAGAGTGAATGAAAAATGTTGACCAAAAGGACTATAGACCCAAAAATTAAAATGCCCAACCTCTGTACCTCGTAATACGTGCCTTGAGGCCTAAAAATGTCAAAATTTTGATGGGTTATCTCTGATTTTGCATGTCAAAAATTAGGGACAACAGGTGGTGATCCTTAGGGCTGTGATTTATTAATGCTGCAAACTCATCTGTGTAATGCTACAAACTAGGGAATAAAACGGGCATTACAATGGCCTCCTCAAGTTTGTCCTCTACCCTTCTTGTGTGAAGTTGAAGATTGTATTGCACAAAGACAAGGTCATTGAGATGGTTTTGAGTTTTTTTGTTCCTCTTCTTTGTGTGTAACAAACTCCAATTGCATTTGTAGTTGGATGCACTACAAGGTTTGCACAAAATGTGGAGGGCTAATCTTTGAAGATTTGGGGTATTTTCACCCCAATCTATCCACCAAGAATCTACAAAAATAAAATATTAAAGAGTTATTAAGCAAACCATGTTTTATCAAATTATCAATAGTTGTAAATTTGAAATTTGCAACTTGTAAGATGTATGTGATGTAAAGACTCCGATTTTGTTACCTAGTGACAGAGTGGTTCTTCCTCAGATAGCTAATTCTGAAGTAAAGAGCTTGCCCCTACCACTCTTGTAATTCTGCAATTCTTGAATAATGAGGTCTCTCACCTCAACTTGGGGTGTCATCTTCTGAATGCATGTCATGAGCCCCTCCATAATCTCTTCATTAGGATTTGAGTGATTGTTCCACCTCCAATCAATGACCTCCCAAATGGGATTAAATTTAAGGCTATTCCCCTTGTAATAGTTTTGAACGGACTCTTTTGCCCTATTCATGGCCTCATAAATGTACCCCATTGAATTTTGATCTCCATCTACCAAATGGAGAACTCTAACTAAGGGCTCCAACACCTACAATTTACAAATACAAAAAGATTAAAGTTACAAATTTATAATGAAAGACTAAAATTAAAAAAATAAAATATTCAATTTAAATTTGAAATTGAAGTTTTCAGGTTACCTTCATGATCTTTGTAGCTCTTTGTGCAAAAAGATTGTCAAAGACTATCCTTGCAACCCTCTCTCCTTCTGGATTCTATGAATATGATAAGTCTGGCCATGCTTGACTCACAAACAATTGTTTCAAGGAAGTCAACAAACCAATAATGCTTTGCAATATTAGGAAAATTGTTGCAAACCTTGTGACACTTGATCACATCAACTCTCTTCATTTGGTGTGATCTCTCATCAAACTAAGAACCCTAGGGTGAATATAAATAAATTTTTCTATGCTTCTTGCATCATCTACAATTGGTCTCACCCAATCAAGTTTTCCTTTGTCCTCCGAAAGAAGGTCAAGGCAATGTGTCGTGCAAGGGGTCCAAAAAGTGATTGATGCCTCTCTTTGAGCAATCTCTTAGCTGCCACATATGTTGTTGCATTGTTAGTTATGATTTGAACTACATTTTCTATACCCACCTCCAAGACAATTTCCTCCAACATTAGACCCAATGTTTTTGCATTTTTTACTTTGTCAAAGGCATCGACTAACTTAAAAAAAATTACCTCACCATTTGAAGCTACCAAAAGGTTGATAATGGTATGGTTTTTTCCGTCCATCCATCTAAAAGAATAGTGCAGCCATACTTGCACCATTACTTCTTCTGTTCTTCCACTACTAACTTTGTCTCTTTAGTTGCATCAATGAGCAACCTCCCACTTAAGTCTTTCCAAGAAGGTGCCTTGTAGCCTTTTCTTGCTATTGTCAATACAGTTATCGAATTCTCCCAATAAGGATTGCTCACCACATTGAAGGGAAGGTTGTTGAAGCACAAAAAATTGGCACATGCCTTATCTACTTCTCAATGCACCTCCTTGTTCCTCCCTGTACCTTTCAATGACGGTTGTGCTCCAGGTATGTTTTTGGGTACAAAAAAACTATGTGGTGTGCATGTAGGTACTCTACTTGAACTAGATGAGTGGATGTTGATGTGCTATGTATGCATGAACCACCAAGGGAGCCCACTATGCCTTCAAATGCCATTTTTTCATTTGTTTCTACTTGCATTTGAGTACCATGACCACTAGCTATGGATGCCTTTGTCTTCTCTCTTTGTAATTTTTTCTCTTTTCCCAATTCAAGGTGTGCATTCATTTTTTGTTTTATCTCTTATGTGGTGTTGATATAGGGCTTGGCATCATGATGAGTAATGCCTGCAAGATTATCTTTGAGGCGATTTATGCCTCCATGATATAGGTTCTAACATATGATGTAAACAATTGCCCTAGGTGTTGGTTCTTGTACGACATATTTCCAAGTAGGGTCGCTACCTCCAAGGGGACAAGTGACTATAAACGACATCAATTGGGTTGAGCTTGAGCTCTAGCTTGATCCTAAGGCTTCTCTATTTGCTATTGTATCTAACATACAAGTACAAAGTGAAAGTACAACATTTTAATTTTTAAATGCAAAATTGTTAGCCTAAAATCAACATAAATTATTATATGTAATGTCCCTGTTTTCCATTCCGCCTCACAAACATTAATTAATTTAATTATTTAATGTTGCCTGGCAAAAAGTGCATTAAATAAGGTAATATTAAATAATTATATTAATGAGGTAAAATAAAGTGACGCCAAGGAATATTTAAAAGACATTTTAATAAAGTCACTTTATTAATAAAGTGCTAATAAGTTTTGGTGGGAAAATTAATAAGGAGCTATAAAAAGGACGCAAGAGCTCATTTCTTCATTATGTCAGATTATTGTTATTTTGTTTGGTTTTCAGGTGGAGCTCTTCAGAGTCTGAAACCCTAGGTGGTATTCCTACAGGTATCTAGTTTTAGTGGTGAAAGATTCCACCCTAGCTAGATTGAGGCGGATTCCCTCAAAATTCGCATTTGCACGGTCACACAGTTGTTACAAATTTGTGAGTCTCTTGCAGAGACAAACTTGCAGGAGTAATGATAATATCCCTTGCATTTTGAAGATTGAGGGTTTTAGTCAGGTTGGGCGATTTGCATTGAGGTGGCCATATTGCTCAGTTTTATATTGGTCTACACATTCAGATTTAGGTGATTGGATATTTGTTTTTGCATATCTAGGAGTCCTATTCAGTGAAGGTTTCTTGCATTAATAGGTTAGAAGTTATGATCGGTCGACCCACATTGTGACGTCCTTATTGGTAGTGATTTTATATTATGGAATCCATGTTTTGAGCTGGTCGAGGGCATTAAGGCTTAGTATGTTCAGTCGCTGCATATAGAGGTTGCACAAGGCTTCATAATTTTTAACAGTCCCACCATTTTATTCTTACTGTGATATTTTTGCTGTCAATGGCAACTTAATATGGCTGCATATCATGCATTCATCATTGTTTAAAGGCTGGCGTGGAGTAAATCTTGCTGTGGTTAAGACGTGAGGAGTGGAGCCGTGGCCAAGGATAAACGCCTTGCAATAGACATCCATATTTTTGGTAGCTGCGCTTGTGATAGCCGTCCAAATGGTGAGCTTGTGGTTAGTCTGAAGGAAGTGCCACTTCTAAGGGACTCAAGCATCATCCAAAGTGCTAGGTGCTGGTCATTAAGGAGCCGCCTGTGTATGGCCATTTCTAGGTTTGAGTATTTGCATGTATCAGACTGTGACATCATACAATATTCTCTTATTCCCATGCATGAATTATTGTAATCTGCAAATGAAATATCAGTCATTGAAATTTGTGTGTAAGCTGTGTTTCTAGATTTCCAAATATTCAAATATCACTATTATGGTATCTTTTAGTCATGAGTTGTCTATATGGTATTATAAACTTTGAATGCTGAATGTAATTATTTGGGAGTGCATTTCCATTTATTTTGCAATTGTTTTAGACATAGTCATTTTATTGTTTGACAAAATGCTAGCATATGTTAGACTGGAAAATTAATTGGAAAAATATCATTCGAAACAAAGGGGGATTTTATAGTGGTATCAGAGCCTGTGAACCTGCCAGCATGTTGGGTTATTGATAACAGTTGCAGCTGATTATTGGTTAGTTTCAGTGTGAAAGATGAAAACAAATCAGCAACTCTATTAGAATTTATGCAGGTCTTTCAAGAGTATCAGGAGAATCTAACAACATTGTTATAGCATCTTGAGTTGCTGGAGCCGCACTTATCAGTTGGGAAGAAAAAATAATTTCTTCCTCGTGATTTGCAGCCTACATGTGAACCTAGGAAGAGCAAAAATGATCTCCGGAGGAAGAAACTTTGCTTTGTATGCAAAGAAGCTTGGGAACCCAGCCATAGGTGTGAGGATCAAGGACATGAGCAAATTGTCGAGATGCCTCTTATGGTAAAAATAGGAGAAATGATGGAAACAACAAAAAAATGAGAATCACAAAAGGACTTAAAAGATATTCTAGTAGTGGAAGACCATCTTATAGAAGAGGGACATCCCATAAGTGCATGTGAAGCTGGTTTGAGTATCATAAATGTCAAATCCGGTCATATGGTACAAGAAAATGCTTTATTTCAAAAGGCATGCGTGTCCGAGGTCCAAAATGATTTCACTGTAGGATATGTAGCTGAAAAGGAGAGCCTCATAGCAGCAACCTTGGCTACAAATTCAGATCCATCTGTATCATTGCATGAAGGAAAGGAAGTCATCACAATTCACACCACATACAAACATAGTTAATGTTGTGAGGAACCTAGAAATGTGTGATGAATGGCTAACAAGGGCAAAGGAAGCCAAGTTGTTGGCTGCTTGAGCTAAACAACGCCTATAGAAAATTATAGAAGAAGTTGCTCACATGGACCAAGAAAAGCAAGTTAGGGAAGAAATAGTGATGACATCAACAAAGAAGGTAAACTTTCCTCATGACAACTATGAGTATGAAAAGAATGTTTCAAATCGAGAGAATTATGAGGTGGATTTTTGGGATGGTCATGTTGAGAAGTATGTTTTTGAGAAGAGTGCCTTTGAAGATACTAATATTGATTGTTAGCTGATTGAAATTTGTAGACAGTGACTTATGATAAGCAGTTTGGCAATATTTTTGGTAACTACTCATGGAATGGCAATTATGGTATGATTCAAGCAATCTCACACCTCATTCATAAGGATTACAAAGCTATTGTCAGGTTGGACTTCATTCCTGAGGGAGTAAAATTAAATCCTATTATGCTTATCTTAGCCAAGGTTTTTATCAAGCACTTGAAGGAGGAGGGGCAAAGAATATTAATTTTCAAGAGTTGGCAGCAGATTTGGCAAGGTTGTTGTCAGGGGCACAAACTCAAGTGATGCATGCTCATGATGAGTTATCCTTGCATAGTTCACCTTTTGTGTTGAGTTTGATACACTTCTTGGTCCAAGAAACACAGATGGTGACAATCACAGGATATGTGATTTGGGTGAAGTTCACCCATGGGAGTTTGTAATGAATTGTTTTGAGTACCATGCTTATATGTTAATCTCTCTGATGCCCATGATCATGTTTGATAGTGGGGTTGCAAGTAACGTCTTCATTGAGACACTCTAGTATGAGATGTTCTATTTTACAAAGGAGGAATTCAACTCTTGCAGGTATTGCAATGTGGTTCATTTGGATGGCGACCATAATAGATTGCAGGAAATGAAAACAGAGAGTTGGCACACAAAATTTCCAAATGGAATCAAAGTAGTGCAACGGAAGCATGACGAAGGATTTTGTAGGTTCATTGGGGATCCGGGTATTTGGCCATGGCACTTAGGTACGAATTGCTTGGGGACAAACAATCTCTGAGAAGGGAGGACTGTAATCTCCCCAATTTCGGACTAGCTATTTTACTTAATTGATTAAATATTTTTTTGTCCTAAATTAATTATTGGGGCATTAATATTTAATTAATTATTTATTAATATTTACTAAAGTGAATTAAAAAAAGTAATAAATATTATAAAAGTCACTTTATTAAATTAAAAGGGAATCTTCTAGAAGTTGACCTAAGCCTTTAAAAAGGGATGAAGGCGAATCATTTGGTATCAGATGAAATTATTATCTTTTGGAGATTGTTCGAAATTTGGAGAGCTTAGCTTGTAGGAGGCTTGAGGATGGAAACCCTTGAGTTTTAGGATTAGAGGTTTGGACAAAAACCCAAATCCTCTTAGAGGCAGATTCATATAGATTCATAGTTGGGCTTTAAGGATCGATTTTGTGGGAATTTTGTGGTGTCTTCTTCAAACACAAAATTCCAGTGGATGATTTGAGAATCCAACCAAGAGGTATTTTAGGTGAAATTTCAGAGATCAATTTGCAGTCAAGGTTTAGCAAGGGAAAACGATATTTAGATACAACCATCTTCTATTCTTTATTGTTAGTCAAATCATTCTATGGTGTTCATATTATTGGGTGAATATATATTGGTCTTCCTATTTTAGTCAGGACATTGGTGTTTAATCATTCTCAGATTGGTGCTTGCATTTGGAAGAATGGATATTGGGAAGATGGCAAATACAGGGTTGAATGACAGTTGAATCACCATTTTGGTTGGGCGTTTGAATTGCTATAGTTCTCTTATTCCCTGTGCAGCCTATATTCATCCATTGTTGTGGCGTGGTGTTATTTGTTGGAGTCGTGAGCCTTTGGTAGAGGCCATGAGGACTGTTGGAGGGTGCAGGCTCTTTCTAGATTGTGACACCTTGTTCATTGCCAGCCGTAGTCATTGAGGAGAGGTGCGAATATAACTGCTGGGCATGAGTTTGGCCTTGGACGGGATTATCAACATATTGGTGGCCTGTTGTGAGGAAGGACGTGATGATTTGGGCATATATGGAGCTGCTAGGCGTGGTTATTAGCTGAAGATTTATTATTGTCATCCATTGCCATCCATTATTCTCACTTGCTTAGCATTTGCCAATCGTGGGACTGCTACAGGAGCTGCCATTGGTCTGCGGTTCGATGCCAAATTGGTATTTAAATGCTTTATCTGTAATTTTCCTTTCTGAGTATGTATATGGCTGCTATACAGTTATTCTGAGATATAAATGTTAAAGGTTCTATGCCTCTTGAATGTAATGCATGAAGTCTTAATATGAAATAATGCAAAGCATGATGTTATCTATTTATTGAGTCTATTATTTGTGAATTTGTAAACTTCAAAACCATTTAAAACTATTAGTTCAGTTAGCCTGCAATTGTTTGACAAAATGATACGTGTGTCAAACTAAAATTTCGCAAAAATATCGTTCCATTCCTAGTAGGGATTTTACAATGGTATCAAAGTTGTTGGTGTCGAGGATGCCATACCTCATGATGGCTGTTTGACAGAATTCTAGGATGACTCCTTGGATGTGCCTGCATCTATTCATGTAGAGGATGTGTGCAATAAGGTTGTCAAAACAGGAGGCTGTAATACACCATTAGAGCTATCCTATGAGGCGGATAACACCGGTGCTTACGATGGGCATGTTGATAGCACACATGATGATGTTTTCCGATCAGCTAATGATGATGATTCAACATCTTATCTTAGTGCTGATTACAAATCAAATTTTTTATATGAGGATGATAGGTCTCAAGGGTCCCATCATTTGGCAGGTCAATTGAAAGTAAGTGAAGACATGATCAGTGCATCCATAAAACATTTTGATGATACTCGGAAGTTGATGGCAAATTGTTGTTGGAGGACTCCGGGAACACATAAGGACCTTGACAGAGAACTTTCCCTTGCAAATTTTTAGGCATTTAGAGAAGCCTTGGGGGTAATGAAATCTAATTACCTACATCTGCTCTCCGATAGGGACCATCTTCTTATGCTTGATGAGATATATTTTGATGCACTAAAAGTGAAAGAAGAGGAAGTTGATAAGCTCACTCATGAGCTTAAGGTTACAATGGACTCCTTGAAGAGCACTCAAATGCTCCTTCAAGAATTAGAGATTGAGATTGATGAGCTTTCTGTGGAGTTGAGCTTGGCACATTCTTCATCATCCACAGTTGAAACTCAGTCATCGATGGAAGCCATCGGTGAAGAGCATACATCCACTGATTTTGGGAATGGCTATATTGAAGATATGGAAACATCAATCTTGATTACAGGTGCAGATGACACCAATGAAGTGAGTGCACTAGATGAGTTAAAAAAGGAACAAAATGTTATAGCAGGTGTCCTTGAAGTAGAATCATCTACAGGTGAAATATGCACCAGTCTCTACATCGGTGATGTAGAGATCACTATTGATAAGTTTATGACGAGGAGGTAGATTCTTCTAAGAGTTGTGTATTAGATCATAACACTGTCCCAACATTGCCTCTTGAGGATAATAGGGCATCTTCTAGTGGGTCATGTGAATTGAGGGGACAACTAAAAGTTCTTGAAGATAAGGTTGTTCAAACCTTAACTCATTTTGATAGCACACATAAGTTTGTTGAATAACTCCTTTGGTCAGCACAACTAGAAGAAAGGCAGAAAGGGGTAATGGGTGGAGTTGCTATACCCAGTTTGCAAACTATCAAAAATGCCTTAGAGGCAATGAAATCTAATTACCTCCATTTGCTCTCAAATAGGGACCTGGCCATCAGGTTTGTAGAGGAGGCTTACCGAGCTAATGCAAAATCTGCCATTCGTGATCTAAGATGTGAGACACCTCCTGACTCAAGTGATGAGGATGATGAGTTATGGAATCCTAGCGACTATTCAGGTATTCCATTGGCACAAGCGGGTGAATTTCACCTTGACTGCATTATAAGGAATTCTCATCATTTTTGTTTCAGCCCGTACACAAATGATCTGATGGCACCTAAATGTGGGTTGGAAAAAGGACTACATACAAAAACAGGAATTTGAGACTTGGCTCATTTGGATTCCAATGGTTATCAAAATGGCACAGTGGAAGTCAGCAAGTGATGGGTATGATGGACTTCCAATTTGACTATGGGATTCAGGAATTTTTATGACTGGTAGACTACTTCATTGTATTACAAGGATTGACGGGTTGCTGTGTATAGTGGTATCATGTTGACACAACAAGGTTGTGGTGGAGCATTCTACAGGTTCATTTGGGATCTTGGTATTTGGCCATGGTATGCAGGTGTGGATTGCTTGGGGACAAGCAATCTCTGGGAAGGGAGGACTGCAATGTCCCCGTTTTCCATTTGGCCTAATAGACATTAATTAATTTAATTATTTAATGCTGCTTGGCAAAAAATGCATTAAACAAGGTAATCTTAAATAATTATATTAATGAGGTGAAATAAAGTGACGCCAAGGAATTTTTAAAAGACATTTTAATAAAGTCACTTTATTAATAAAGTGCTAATAAGTTTTGGTGGGAAAATTAAAAAGGAGTTATAAAAAGGATGCAAGAGCTCATTTCTTCATTATGCTGGATTATTATTATTTTGTTTGGTTTTCAGTTGGAGCTCTTTAGAGTTTGAAACCCTAGGTGGTATTCCTACGGGTATCTAGTTTCGGTGGTGAAAGATTCCACCCTAGCTGGATTGAGGTGGATTCGCTTAGAATTCGCATTTGCACGGCCATGCAGTTGTTACGAATTTGTGAGTCCCCTACGGAGACAAATTTGGAGGAGTAACAATAATATCCCTTGTAGTTTGAAGATTGAGGGTTTTGGTCAGGTTGGGTGATTTGCAGAGAGGTGGCCATATTGCTCAGTTTTATATTGGTTTGCACATTCAGATCGAGGCGATCGGATATTTATTTCTGCATATCCAAGAGTCATATTCAGTGAAGGTTTCTTGCATTAACAGGTTAGAAGATATGATTGGTTGACCCACACTGTGATGTCCTTATTGGTAGTGGTTTTATATTATGGCGTCCATGTTCTGAGCTGGTCGAGGGCACTAAGGCTTAGTATGTTCAGTCGCTGCATATGAGAGGTTGCACAAGGCTCAATAGTTTGAAACAGTCCCACCATTTTATTTTTACTGTGACATTTTTGCTGTCAATGGCGACTTAGTATGGCCGTATATCATGTGTTCATCACTGTTTAAAGGCTGGCCTGGAGTAAATCTTGCTGTGGTTAAGATGCGAGGAGTGGAGCCTTGGCCAAGGATAAACGCCCTGCAATAGACATCCATATTTATGGTAGCTGTGCCTATGATAGCCGCCTAGCTGGTGAGCTCATGGTTAGTCTGAAGGAAGCGCCACTTCTAAGGGACTTAAGCATCATCCAAAGTACTAGGCGCTGGTTATTAAGGAGCTGCCTATGTATGGCCATTTCTAGGTTTGAGTGTTTGCATGCATCAGACTATACCAGCATACAATATGCTCTTATTCCCATGCATGAATTGTTGTAATCTGCAAATGAAATATCAGTCATAGAAATCTGTGTGTAAGCTGTGTTTCCAGATTTCCAAATATTCAAATATCACTGTTATGGTATCTTTCAGTCATGAGTTGTCTATATGGCATTATAAACTTTGAATGCTGAATGTAACTATCTGGGAGTGCATTTTCATTTATTCTGCAACTGTTTCAGACATAGTCATTTTATTGTTTGACAAAATGCTAGCAAATGTCAAACTGGAAAATTAATCGGAAAAATATCATTAGAAACAAAGGGGGATTTTACATTATAAATCAGCATAAATTCAATACAACCTAATCATTTTATCTTCAAGCAAGGTTAAAATCAGAAAAAATAATTTGTGTATACAATAAAACAGTGAATTCACTAAAAAAATCAGCAACAAAAAAATGGTGAAGAATCCAATTTTTTGGAAGTAAATTTCAAAATACTATTAAGTTTTAGGAAGTAATGATTTTTTTAACCTACATGCTAGATTTTAGCAGCCAAAATGAATTTAAATGCTTGCAATTTTTTTTTTTAATTAACTTGTCCTTGAAATTCTTCAAATTTACCCTTCAAATTCATCTACAAATCCCTCCAATCAGCTCAAAAGGATGCAAGAGTTTCGTGTGCAAAGTGTGAGGGGTGTGGTTGGATTTATAGAGAAAAATTGTGTTTTGGCATGTTTCGTGTTTGCTTAGTTTTTGGCTCGAACATCCCAGCCAAAAAATAAGGCAAGTACTTGCTAGAAACTTGGCGAGTCGTGAGTTTTTCTGCAAGTAACCAGTTGGCTGAAAAAATCAGCGAGTACTTGCTGAGTCTGCCAACTATGTTTCCCCTCTCTAGGACAAAGAGAAAGGGAAAACAAATGCAAAAGCTAACAAAGAGGGTTGCACTTGGTGTAGGAAACCAAGCCATCAAGAAATTCATTGTTTCAAGAAGATGGCATACTTGGAAGAAGAGATGAAAAGAATGCAGCTTCTGCCCCCTAAGACAAGAGTTACTCTTTTTGCTACAATTGTTCAATCACCATATCTGAATGGATTATGGACTCAAGAGCCTCTCACCACATGTTTCATGAAGATTTACTGTTTAACAATCTTGACCATAACCTCACAACTGAAAATTTTGTGGGCAACTCTACTCCTCTCACTGTTGAGGGTGGAGGGTGTGTTGAGATGGAGAATGGTGTCTTCAACAAGGTTTTGTATGTTCCAAACTTGTTTGCAAACCTCCTATCCATTTATTAGACCACACAACTAGGTGAAGGAAAAATTGTCGAGTTTACACCTACAGATGTCAGAAATATCCAAGTTCAATCATCTATTGTAGCCATTGGCATGGTTGATCACCAAGCAAGGTTGTACAAATTTGACAACTTTGTGTTTAATGAACCTTTACACGTGATTGCGCATGCAAATGACTTCTGTAAGCTTTGGCATGAGCATCTTGGTCATATCAACTATCACTCGTTGTAGGACCTTAATAAGCATAACATGGTCCTTGGTTTGCTAAAAGTTTCTTTCACAGATGGTGTTTGTTTAGGTTGTGCACTTGGCAAACAACATAGGGATCCTTTTCCCAAAGGAAAATCTGAAAGGGCAAGTGATAGATTACAGTTGGTTCATAGTGATCTTATGTTCTTCCCAAATGTTTCTTTTTCAGAAACATAAATATTTGCTTACATTTATTGATGATTTCTCTCATAGAACTTGGTTATACTTTTTGAAACACAAAGTTGAAGTTTTTGAACACTTCAAAAGTTTCAAAGCCCTTGTTGAAAACCTATTAGAAAGAAAGATTCAATGCCTTAGAATAGATAATGGAGGAGAGTTTGTCAATAATTAGATGATTGCTTTCTATGAATAAGCAAGCATTCAACTTCAGCATACCCTACACTCCTCAGCAGAATGGTGTTGTTGAGCACAAGAACTGCACACTCAAAGAAATGAAAAATTGCATGGTACACTCTAAAAACTTTCCTCAGTTTTGGGTTGAGGCAATTCAGTGTGCAAAATACATTCAAAATCGCACTTCCCACTCAGTAGTGCAAAATTTTACTCCCAAAGAAAAATGGATGTGTGTTAAGCCCGATGTTTCAGATTTTTAGATTTTTTGATGTAATGCTTGGGTGCATATCCTAGGCAATACGTGCAAAGCAATAGAAAGGAAGACTCTGTTGATGTTATAGCGGTGGGAGATATCTTTCTCTCAAATTTAAATGATAAATAATTAATAAGGCAAGTCGGCCTTAATTACAAATTATATTTTATATTTTTATTTCTTAAAGGAGGCCGACCTATATGAAGAGACACCTTGTTTTGTATATATACAAGGTGAAGTTGTTTCATCAAATCATAAAAATCATTCTTCATTCAATTCGCACTCTGAAGGAGAACAAACCCTAGCAGCAGATCATAATTTTGTAGCAGCAGTTCGACTTCAAGGAGAATCATATTGATTTGTACTTTACATCAAGGAGAAGTGTCTCCATTATTTGTATTGAATTCAACCTTGAGTAAGGCTAGACTTGTAAAGCAGATTTCTGCACTTTTATCTGATATATAAGAGATATATATTTTGCTGGGTTTTTCTCCCTTGAGGAGGGTTTTCCCAAGGTAAACTGCTGTGTTAATTGTCTATTGTGTTGTGTATTTCTGCTTATTCCATTTCTGATCTAAACACTAACATGGTATCAGAGCAAGGTTCTGGAATATCCCGATCAGATTTGACAAGCAATTTGGGTTTTGTGAATACAATTCAATATTAAGCTCGAGAAGAATTAGAGGCATCAATTTAGATTGAGGAAAGATCTTTGAATGAATTGCTGAGTCCAAGACAGTATTATATTTTTGGGCTGATATGAAGGAGAAACACAAATATACAGAAGAATGGAGGAATTTTTGAACTTTGGTTATGGAATCATTTGAGAACGTAGCCTCTTAGAGGATGTGTGCCATGTTTGGATGGAAACCTGAACATGGTCGACTTAAGAAGATGTAATGATTTACCCAACATAGTCCGGTTTAACTTTGCTGTGAATGTTCATATGAGATTGATTCATTAAGGTGATTTGGGACGAAGAGAAATCAAAGGCGGGAATAAAGATTGCGTATATGTGTAAGCAATGGAACTTTTATTACATTGGGCGTCTAGAAGGGAGTCACAACTATTACTCTATGGGCTTTGAAAGAGACAAAATGTGATTTATTCATTGGCGGAAGTATCGTGCATCCTGTTAGTTGCAAATTCTATTGTGATCAATGTTGAAACATTCCCGGTTCGTTATCAGTGGCGGCAATATTATTATTGAGGTGCTTTGGCGGAAATATTCTCCTTATATGTTCCGTTAATGCTTTCTGAAGTCTTTATAATCCAATAGTGAAATGGTGGTTATATATATATGTCTTGGGCGCGGGTGATACAGTGCCATCGCGTATCTTACTTAGTTCAAATTGTTACATCGTTCATTGCATTGGCGGGAGAGTTTAAGCTATAGAAGAACGGGAAAATCTGAAGATCTGAACTTGTATATATATGACTTTATACCTTGGACAGGACAAACTTGGGTACGCGTACAAGAGCAATTGTTAACATTTGTAGTGGACCGGTTGCTGCTCATGACATCCATTCATTTTAAAGGAGCTGCATGGTTATTCTTATTGTCCCTTTCTTCATAGTTGTGGCCAGTGCGAATACAACCAAAGAGTTTTTTGTGCCAGGTCAGATTATTGGGTCAAGTAGTGTATTCATTTAGAGTATCGATTTCTTTGGAAAATCTCACGATAAAAGACAAGGAAGAAATATCAGTGTGTAGAAGGCAAAAGCTCAGACGTGTTATTGCTGCTGTATGCGTGGACCTAATTTGGACATGAAGATTGACCTGTGTATGGTCATTAGTGTTGATGATTCTTCACTCTATGAGGATCCTTGTTGCTAACACCATTAATACTTGGAGGAGTCGACATGCTGGCATCACATGTTAATCGGGTCTTGCAATAAGGATGCACAAGACAAATTGGAAACACTTGAAATAGATCTGAAGAGTGCTATTAAAGAGATAAGTTGTAATGTACCCATTCTTTCGCGAGAATCAGAGTTGGTGGATTAGCCTATTATGTCGATCCTCGTAGGCTAATGGTTCTAGATAGAGGGTCACTTGAACGGGCACTTGGTCGGTAAAAGGCAGTATTGGTATCTGGAGTATGGTGACGTGGTGAATTTGCACGTTTGGCGTGTTATTGGAGCTTAAAATATTGATCTTCACCATTTATTTCACTTACTCAGGCTTAGGGACCATGTGTCTATTAGTTAAAGGGGGTCACTTTATATTTTTCAGTTACTATTCATTGAAAAAGTGAAAAAAGACATAACTTAAGTGAATAGTGTTTTTTTAATGAATAGTGTTTTCAATGACAAATTATAAAAGGCAAAGAGAAAGTTCGACCCTCTCATGCATAGAGTTATTTTGTTGAATGAAACTTGGAAGTGTGGAGTTGTGGAAGAGAGAAACTAGGGTTTCTTGATTTCAGCAGTGGGAAAGCTTGGATTGGGCTTTGTTCTTCGAATTTTGGCTTCTTGATGGTGTGAAATACCACCCTAAAGTTGCTGGTCAGTTTCTTGTTGATCCATTTGGAGCTTTATTTTGCTGATTACAAGTTGTTGGAGGCATCCTTTGGAAAGGGGTTTGCTGCTAGAGTCTCCATTTGCCATCTAGAAGGAGTTGCTTGCGTTTTTGAAGACTTTGGAGCTGTTTTTAAGCATCTACAGCCAGCCGCCTTGTGTGAGGGTTTATGACAGCAAAAAGAAAGAAAAGCGCCTCTCTTTAGTGGCTGCTTTCACACCCAAAAGGGGCGCCCTTGCTACTGGAAGACTTCTAATCCGTTATTTGGTGGGAGAAGTTCGTAAGTTAGTTTGTATGAGCATTTTACTAGGGGCGGGTACTGTAGCACATCACATTCACAGTGATGTTTGGCTGTAAGTTAAATTAATTCATATGATGTATTTTGTTCAAACTTGATGCAAGTCGTCTATTCCATGTAAGCTCTTATATCATGAAGAATGCTTCTTGACTACCATTTGAGTCTTGTTCGAATTTTCATAAGTAGTTTGGTTTATTTTGAGTTTCTATTACATGCATATGCTTGTTAAATTCATGTGTATCATTGGCATCGAACATCAAAACACGAAAAACACAAAAAGAAACAAACACCAAACACAAATCAGACCTACAAGCACCATGAAATCATTGCAGCCGAGCGACGGTTCACCACAGTGGTATCAGAGCATATCACTACAGTGGTAGCAGAGTGGTAGCAGAGTGGATCACCGGAGTGTGGTTCATCACATAAGTATTTTATGTCTATACCTTTGAATAAATTTTATGTAGTTCATGCAATTGGGAATAGTGAATCATGTATGCATTGGTATTTCTCTTCGTGATAGTTTAATTCTATGAACTATTATTAATCTCTCTAAAATGCTTCCAGGACGGATTGAGGAGCAAAAGGATGATGAGAGATTGCATAAGGAATTCGAGGAAGAGCTTGATGCATCCTGTGAGGAAATCACACAGGCTGATCATGGAGACATAGCTTGCAGCCCTGAGACTGAGTTGGTGGCACATAACTTCACTGGAGACATCTCTCGAAGAGGAAGAACCTATACAAATTGCGATCAGTTTCTTCAAAGAGGAGGAAATAACATTCAGAGGGAGTCTGACAAACCAATAGAGGCAACCTTGGACGAGGAGGTCGGGAGGTTGATGCAAGTACTTGGAGCTTCAGAGGGAGTCACATCATCATGAAGATCTGTTGTAATGTATATTTCTCTGAGACAGAGAAATATGAGGTGAAAGCCCTTGTAGTGTATATTTCTTTGAGACAGAGAAATATGAGGTGAAAGCCCTTGTGGTGTATATTTCTCTGAGACGGAGAAATATGAGCTGCGAGCCCTTGTTCATCTCTGAGACTGGGATGAGACGTCATGTTGAGAGACTCCATGACGACATCACGTTGAGAGACTCCGTGATGGGCACTTGTGCACATGTTTCTTTCCACACATGGGAGTAGCCGTGGTGGACGTCATGTTGAGTGACTCCATGACGATATCACGTTGAGAGACTCCGTGATGAACTCTTTTCCACAAATGGGTGTAGCCATTGTGGGTGTCATGTTGAGAGATTCCATGACATGGATATCTAGAAAGATACCTCCCTAGCTAAGAGGGAGTGTTGATGCTATAGTGGCGGGAGATATCTTTCTCTCAAATTTAAATGATAAATAATTAATAAGGTAAGTCGGCCTTAATTACAAATTGTATTTTATATTTTTATTTCTTGAAGGAGGCCGACCTATATGAAGAGACACCTTGTTTTGTATATATACAAGGTGAAGTTGTTTCATCAAATCATAAAAATCATTCTTCATTCAATTTGCACTCTCAAGGAGAAGTTCGCACCCTAGCAACAAATCATAATTTTGTAGCAGCAGTTCGACTTCAAGGAGAATCATATTGATTTGTACTTTACATCAAGAAGAAGTGTCTCCATTATTTGTATTGAACTCCGCCTTGAGTAAGGCCAGACCTGTAAAGCAGATTTCGGCACTTTTATTTGATATATAAGAGATATATTTTGCTGGGTTTTTCTCCCTCGAGAAGGAGGGTTTTCCCAGGGTAAACTGTTGTGTTAATTGTCTATTGTGTTGTGTATTTCTGCTTATGCCATTTCTGATCTAAACACTAGCAGACTCTACCTTGTATCTTTGTTAATTATTGTGGAGATGTGAAGATGTATCGTCTTTTTCTAGGCACCACAATAGTACTTTACAAGTGGGATGTATTGTTTGATGAACAATCCCAAGCTTACAAGTCAACAATAACTCCTCCTCCATTCATTTCTCTCAAGCAAAACAAAACTTTAGATGTTTCTTGTGAAGAACAAGGCAGTTTAGATGACTCTTATTTTGAGAGTCACTTCAGTTTAGACGATCAGCCATAGGGGGACAACCAACTCCTCCACCACTAGTCATAATGCACTTGCTCGACGATTACAACCTCTACCTAAATGGGTGCACACAGTGCACAAAGAGGTTGGTGTATTGGTAGGGGATCAAGGTGAATTGAGCAAGATGAGATTGCAACTTCAGTATGGTGTTGCACACTTGGCATAACAGAATATCTTGAGACTTATTATCAAGCGTTTGAGCATCCTGAATTGTAGACAACTATGGTACGAGAACTTGGCTCCACTTTGGAATAAAGAAAATTGGTGAGGTATAAATGGGTTTATCGAACTAAGTATGTAGTAGATGGGTCCATAGATAGGTAAAAATCCTAACTTGTAGGAAAAGGTTTTTCACAGGTTGAAGGTGTTGATTACCGTGAAACTTTTGCTCTAGTAGCCAAGATCAATTCCATCAAGCTTGTACTCCTCTTGGCTGCAACACAGGGATGGGACCTAGATCAAATGGGCGTAAAAAGTGCCTTCTTGCATGGATACTCGCAAGAAGAAATTAAGCTGTCCCAAACTCTATGGTCTATCAAGACTGAGAACTCCAACTATGAGTGTAGATTGAAAAGTTTTTGTATGGCTTGAAACAGGCTTCTCAAACTTGGTATGAAAAGATCAACATGTTTCTCATCAATTTTGGTTTTACATGGAGTCCCTTTGACCCTACAGTCCACACACAAAAAGTAGATGAGAAACTCTTGATTTTGGTTGTCTATGTTGACGGCTTAATCATCGCAAGAGCTTTCACCAAGCATATTCATGATTGGAAAGCACACTTAATGATGTCTTTTAAGATTAATCACTTGGGGTTGTTACATTTTTTCCTTAGTCTTCAAATTTCACATTCCGCGAAGGGAATTTTCATTAATCAATCCAAATATGCTCAAGACATTCTATGATGCTTTAATATGGAAAACTGCAAGTCTGTGCTGACTCCTTATCAATCTGGAATCAAGCTTTCCGTCAAGTGTTCTCCTATAGTTGGTAGCAAATTCTACAGGTAGTTGGTGGGAAGTCTGTTGTATTTGACTCATACACACCTTGATCTCCCTTTTGTTGTGAATCTTGTATCACACTTTTGTTAGGAGCCGTGATAGACATTGGCAAGCTGCAAAACACATTCTATGGTATCTTCGCTGTACTGCGAGATATGGGATTGAGTACAAGTTAGGGAACAATGCCTTAATTTTTGGTTATACCTCTAGGGTGAAAATAGCAAAAGCTGTTGCTCCTAGTGACATAACCATAGTTGTAGGCTATTCTTATAGTGGTCAGGCAAGAGATCCAGATGATTGCAAGTCAATTGCATACATTTATCATGTTGGGGTACGTCCCATGACTTGGAATTCTAATAAATAGACTACTATTGCTTTGTCTACTATGGAAGCTGAGTATAGTAGAACTGCTGTTGCTGGCCATGAGTTAGTCTCGTTTTGGAGCATGCTTTTTGAGTTCAGGTTTCCACAAACCCAACCTACAATGGTTTTGTGCGATAATCAAAGTGCTATCCACATCTCTTGCAACCTAGTGGAGCACTAACACACAAAGCATATTGAGATTTAAAATAATTAAAAACACAAAGAATTGATTATCAAGATATTCGATATTAACAAAGGAGTGAAAATCTCCTTCAATAGAGTTACAAACGATTTATCCGATAAGGATAAGATCGGCAACTAAGAAAAGCAGAAGACAACTGAAGAGAATAAGGAAAGATTCGAAAGACTATACTAATGACTTAATTGGTCATTATAACTGAATATTACAATATTATTTTAATAAGATTTGTATGCATTATATTTGGCAACTCATCCATGACAAGGTCATTGATCTTAAGTTTTTCCGTATAGATGAACAAGTTGTAGACATCTTCATGAAGCCATTGCTTGAGGTCATATTTGTTCAACTCAAGCAGCTTTTGTGAGTGAATGAAGGCGTCGTCAAGGGATGATATTTTACTATTTCCACCATCCTTCCTTTCTTTGAATGTTAGTTTTTAATGATCAGATTAGAGCACAAAAATTTAATTCAAAATCAACACAATGAAACAACAAATACCCTGGGAAAACCCTTCACTTGAGGGAGAAAAACCCAGCAACAATATATCACTTATATATTGAATCGCAAAGAGAATCTCCTTTACAATAGAGGCCAAGAGTATGCACCACAATCTGATGCAATCACAGATGCAACCAGATGTAATTCGCTGATGATGAAACTCAGCCTTCAACAATATCGATCTGCACTTGTAGATGAACTCGCACTTGATGAACTTGAACTTGTGACGAATATGAATGAATGAATAGATGAAGAATGAAGTGCAACCAATGAGAATATATACAAAATGAGGAGAGAGACGTGACTCTTCATAATCAGCAAGTCGGCCTCTTCCAAAAAGTTGTCTCTTAAATGCAAGAGGTCAGCCACATAAATTCACAACCCTTCATAACAAATCGCGCCTACATTAAGGATGATGTCGGCCTTAACAAGGAGATCGAACCTCTTCATTAAATCGCACCTCCACAATAAATCGTGCCTCTTCAAGATAGATCGCTGTCTCTATAAATTAAATAGCTTTTGGCTATTATTTAATTTATCAAATAAGGTAAAGGAGATCGGTTGGAAGTGACAACCGAAGCTGTATAACATCAACACTCCCTCTCAGCTAGGGAGGATACTTCCAGCTGCACAAGACATATCACCTCATCGTGATGTCAACCACAATGGCTACACCCATGTATGGTATGTACAAGTGCCCATCACTCAACGTGATGTTGTCACCTCATTGTGACGTTCACCATGGCTCTCCCAGAGGGTGAAACACAAGTACAAGAAAATCATCACGGACTCTCTCACGTGATGCTGTCATGGAGTCACACACATGACATCCACCATGGCTCTCCCAAAGGGCGGAAACAAGGGCTTTCACCTCAAATCTCAAAGAGAAATGCATTAACAAGGGCTTGCACCTCAAATCTCTCTCAAAGAGAAATGCATTAAAGAGGATCACTGATACTGAGACTCCTTCTCAGCTAGGGCTTGATTCTCCACCATACCAAGCTTATCTCGAAAGTACACAAACTTTATCCTGGAGAGAGGTTTGGTGAGAATGTCTGCCGTCTGCCCATCAGTGTTGATATACCTCAATTGAATTGCTTTCCTCAATACCATATCTCTGATATAATGGTATTTGATCTCCACATGCTTAGTTCTATCATGAAACACAGGGTTGACATAAAGCTTCACACAACTCTGGTTATCACAATGAATGATAGTTGGATCCATTGATTGTCCAAACAATCCTACAAGGAGCTTCCTAAGCCACATTGCTTCTCGAGTTGCCACACAAGCTGCAATATACTCGGCCTTTGCTCTACTCAATGCTACAGATGACTGCATCCTGCTGCACCAGGATATCATTGCAGACCCCAAATTGAAGCAACATCCAGAGGTGCTCTTCCGATCAGTGACACACCCTATCCAATTAGAATCGGTATAACCATGCAACATCAAATCCACACCTGAAGAATATCTCAGCCCATATCCAACTATGCCACGCAAATATCTCAGGATGTGTTTTGCTGCAACTAGATGTATCTGCCTTGGTTCACACATGAACTGACTGAGTGCACTCACTGCATAGTAGATATTTGGTCTGGTATTGACTAGATACATCAACGATCCAATCAACTGTCTGTACAACGTGGGATCCACCAGATCTGAACTAGTTGTAGCCTCTTTCAACTTGTGCAAGTTGGTCTCCATAGGCGTAGACATGGATTTGCAATCCATCATACCAAATCTCTTCAAAATATCAATAGTATACTTCCCTTGACTTAGAATCATCTCATCTGGCTTTTGCCAAACTTCTAAGCCAAGGAAGTAATGCACGAGACCAAGATCCTTCATTTCAAATTCAGAAGCTAACTCCTTCTTGCATTTGAAAATGAGGTGTTCTTCTCCAGTAATAATCAAATCATCAACATACAAAACCAAAATCAATGCTTCACCATCAATTACCTTGAAATACAGGTTAGAATTAGCATTGTTCTTGGAGAAGCCCAAGTTTGACAGGTAACGATCAATCCTTTCGTACCAAGCACGAGGAGCCTGCTTAAGACCATACAAGGCCTTCTTCATCCTGCAAACATGAGACTCCTTTCCATGTATCTCAAATCCATCAGGTTGCTCAATATATACCTCTTCCTCGATTACACCATTCAGAAAAGCTGTCTTCACATCCATTTGGTGAATCTTCCATCCTCTAGATGCAGCAATAGCAATGATTATCCTAACAGAAGTATAACGAGCAACTAGAGCGAATGTTTCTTCATAGTCAACTCCCTCTTTTTGTGAAAAACCTCTAGCCACGAATGTAGCCTTGTACTTCTCAATGCTCCCATCAACTGCATGCTTGATCTTGAAGAGCCATTTAGAAGATACCACAGATTTGCCTTTGGGTCTAGGAATGATGTCCCAAACATCATTCTTGAGAATGGACTGATACTCTTTTGACATAGCATCTCTCCAAACGTGTTGACTAGAAGCTTCCTCAACACTGGAAGGTTTAGACTCAATAATCTGACTCATCAAAGCAACATAACTGGAAAACTTATGAGGTCCCTTACTTTCTCTAAAGGTTCCTCTAGGTGCTGCAAACCTTTCTCCCTCCTACATTGTTTGCCAAGCCCAAAGAGGTCTTTTTCTTTTGATCACAATATCGGTAGGCCCATCAGTAGGTTCCAAGGGCTCAACTGGATCATCTTCTTTTGGTTTTGGAGCCTCCCTCTGAATCTCTGGAGCACGGTCAACTTCCATATCCTGAGGAGACTCTTCATTATCAATCTCCATATGAGTGCCCTTGGATTTTCTGAATGCAACATCTTTTTCAAACGTGACATCTCTACTGATCTCGATCAACTTCTGACCTGGGTTGTGTTGATGCGTGTTTTATGATACACCGAACACTCTAGAATAAAGATTCCAAAGACGCTCTATCCTCTCTTGAAAAACTACCTCTTATGCTAAGATTGCTAGAAAGGTCATATGGTAATTCCAATGTTTCGTTTGGGGGGATGGTCAAGCTCAATGGATGATGTGATATGCTGACTTCACAAAGAGACCTTGGATAATGAACTTACTCAAAAGTAGGGATTTAGATTGATGTGATGTTGAATGCTCTTGTATTTTTGGGATTTTCAGTTTTGAGATAAAATAAAAGGAAAAGGGATGAGGGTTTAGAAACTAGACTTATGCCAAACTACTCCTACGAACTTAAGAGACAAATGCTGGATAGTGAAATTTAAACCAATCTTTGCTTTGCCAAGCACAATGACTACAACTAGACAAAGATGATGCAATCTTCAAATGGGATTTACGAACGATGTCCTATTACGCAATACCACCATCAATTTGAATGATGTATATAAGTAATAGAATTCGAGTTAAGCAATTTCAAAGTTCAGACTAACCTTGCACATCAAATTGAAAATCATTCAATTGAAAAAGGTATGAACTAATTTCACTATTTTCAACACTATCAATCTTTCACTCATCTAAAAAAACTAATTTACTTTATTGAAGAAATTATGAAACCATGCAAGCTCTCAAAATAACAAATGCTCAACTTTGAATCAAATCATTATTTGAATAGCACTAGTAGCAACAATTTCATAAGTCTCTCCCTGAGTGAATGAAATGCGTGGGGTTTATATAGGCACCCCAATTACAAAGCAACGACCCAGATTGATTTGAGATCAATGGCCAAGATTATTTCAAGAAACCCTAACCCTAAAAAGCATAACCAGCTCCATGGACACATGGCACAAGTAGGACAAGCCACTTGGAGTGTGAAAAATAATGACACCTTGCAAATTACTCGAGCAAATGGGAATCCAAAATGCAATTCCCTTTGGCCTGTTCCTTGGCTGCAAATGCAAGAAATTTTGCTAACACCAAATCGAGCTCCTCCATTGATATGCTTGGCATAGAATCCAGTTGTACTCCCATTATGTCCAAGGTTTCAAGGCATTGAGTGAAAGTACTTTCCCATCTACCTTCTTGTTTCTGAAAGCTATCCATAAAGGTCAAAAGAGAAGACATGTCATCAAGCTGATTTTCTGTGATAATCTGCATTTCCCTGAAGTAAATATTCATCACACTTTTCTTCAAATCTTCCAAATCCAAGCCATCTGCATTATGATGCTCCTGCCCTGTTAATCCTTCAAGAGAGGTGAGGATTTTAAACTGTATTTTCTCAATTGCATTCTGTGCAACAGCACACTCTTCCTTCATTCCATCATATATCTTCTTCTTAGCCAACAAGGAATGATACCATCTGTTGAAATCATATGAGGCTCCTTCCTCAATAACACCTTCTTGGATCAACATCTGCCGGGATACTTCCTTTAAAACCTTCAAACGAGGTATTACCTTGTCATTTACATACTGGAAGTCTTCCCAATTATCTTCAATTTGGCCAATTTCAGTCATAAGCAAGGCTGATCTGTCATAAGTCTAAGCACACTTCCCCAAGAATTGTTCCGTTTGCCTTGAGATATTGCTGATCCAACTCTTAGTCGCCTGGCTGGTGATCCTCATAGCCTCGAGAGTGTCAATGGATTCCGGAGAGAGGAATGATGGTGGGATAAAAGTTTCACCTTCTTGGCGTAAGGGGGCTGTTATTTGCTGAATGAACTCCATTAGCCTCAAATTTTCTAACTCTAGCCTTTCCTTTTTCTCCTCTGTTTTATCAAACTTCTCCTTGATGGCCTTGGAAGTGTCTGCTAGCTCATGGAAATCTTGTTCTATCGTGGTTGGCCCAATGTCCAATGTTGTAACATCATAATCCATTGGAGTAATCTGATCTCTAGGCTTGTCAACCTTTGGGACTGCAACTTGTAAAACCCTTGATCCTGCATCATTCCTGATAATCTGAGAGTACTTCTTAGGCTTCTTTGGCGTTTTAGCTTTCCCAATCCTCTCTAAGAAGTCCTGCATGCTTTCAACTGGTTGAACTTCATCTAGTGGTTTAGACTTCTTCATCAAACTCTCAGTCAACCAAGCTGGGATAGTGGATAATTCCATCCCATCCTCCAATTGAATATCATCATCACACTCTTTTAAGGCAGAAATTATTTCATCTCCTAGCTCTTCATTGTTTTCAAGGACCTTAGTATCTCCCATGCCTTCAATCATTAGCGTATCACCTCCTTCCAAACACTCAGTGAATGTTTGCTCTTGGAGAAAATCCAGCTGTTCAGACTCTTGAAATTCACCCTCTTGTTCATGGTTTGGTTCAATCTCAGCAATGGACACCTCTTCTATTACTCCGATAGATAAAGTACTTGAAGATGATGGAATTTCACTCACCTTTTGCTTCTTACTCTCCAATTCTTTGCTAGCTGCTTCCTTTTCCTTTGTTTGAAAATCTTCGACTATTGCCTTCCTCTTGCTTGGACATGGAAATTCATCAGGACCTTCTCCAACTGCTTCTCCCTGACTTTCTTCATTGCTCAATGTGGCGTAGGTAAGGGAGATTCCTTCTTTTCTCAATCTGCTGATCTGATTATCCACCCATTCCCTAGAGTAAGATACAATGTCCTTCATCAATATATCCAAATTAGTCAACTCAGGATTTGTCCAGTTGGGCAACAAGGTAGGCTTGTTCTTTTCCTGTTCAAATTGAGGATGCACGTAGTCTCCATTGTCCTTTATCTGGTCAGGGATGGGGAATAAATCACACTTTTTCACAAGGTCTACTGGAATTCTAGACCACATCTTCTTCCTGACTCCATATTCGTCCACCAGGTTAGACCAATAATCTTCAATCTGCATAACATGAAGGGACTTCTTCCCGTGAACCCTCAAATATGGATCGTAATCAGACCTTGGTTTATAAGTGTCAAACTTATAAAATTGTAACTCCAACTTCGCTGTCTTGGCTGATTGTAATGAGGGGCAGACTTCTAGCATTTTCCCAATTGTAACAGGAAAATCCACTCCTTGTTTGTTCTTCTTCCCCTAAATGGAATCCACGTGTGCCAACTGCCTTGCAACTTCAAGCATAATAATCTTGTCCGTTGGATACTGAGGGAGTTTATACGGAGCATCTGGGAATCCATGAACTCTTATGTATGTAAAGGTCGGAAATTGGATGAACCAAGATCCGAATTTATCAAGCAACACCATAGCCTCTTTAGACAACCTTTTCTGAATTCCTCCTTGAAGCAATCGAGTGATATACATGAGGAAAGCGTCATTAGTTATCTTATAATTGTCCCTATAATGCAACTGTAGCTGTGGGTAACACTCATACGCTTTGAACTGGCTGTTCCAAAGTCCAACTTCCCCTTTGCAAATCAGTCCTCTGTACTTGGTAAACCGTGCCAGGGTATAAACTATATAAGAACTCATATAGAAGGTCTTGGTCTTTTCCAAGTTTCTCAACTGGAAATCAATGTTATCACTTATCAATTTTGCCCAATTTATTGCTTCCATTCCCAATACAACCTCCTCTACGTATGAAAACATCCATACTTCGAAGAAAGCTCCCTGAGAAGTACCCATAATCCTGTTCAGCATATGAATCATGTCACTGTATTCCTGTTTAGAGTCTGTGCAAATTAATCTCTTGGGCAGCTTAGAGCGATGCCTTTTTGGTTCTTTAATCCAGTTGGAATTGACTATGTCCATACAAGACTCTTTGGCTTGATCAAACATGGTTTGTGATTCCTCTCAGGTCCTGTTCAACATTTTATGATGATGAGGAATACCAAACACCTCTCTAACTGAGTCTTCTGTGAAGTATGCCAAAGTGATCCCGTTAGAGGCTTTAATGGATCTTGTCTGTGAATTGTATCTTCTGGGGCACTCAACCATCAGCTCACTGCACTGAACTGCAGGTGGAAACCCTATTGCTTGGTGAAGTCCTCACTTAACGATGTTAGTTGCAATAGGTGTGGGAATTTCATGCTGAGTACCAAACATCCTTTTCTTGTGTTGAATTGCATTGAATTGCTCGAAGTTGGTATTTGCTACCTTCTTCCATTTTGACGATAGTTGGGATTCTGGATAGAATTCCTTGAGAACTTCCTTTACTTGGACTTTTCTAACTCCGCCTCCTATGTTTTTTGAAGTAGACATTGTGCCTGTACGAAGCTCGAAGTTAGAATATTTTTTCAAAAATTTGTAAAAAGGCGATTTTATGGCTGGAGAATATTTAAATAAATTAATTAAAAAATTTTAGAACTCGACTGCCTGGGCTGGTTGGAGAATGAATCTTAATAAAATAAAATTTTCCCAGCCTTTATTTTTTAAAAGAACATTCAAAGAATTTTTTAAACAATTTACTGGACTTTTAAAGCTGAAAACTGAAGTTTTTGTGCAGATCCAAGATAAAAAAATCTTTTTCTTTCTTCAAATTCGCTAGCCATGACTCTGTAGTTGACTGAGAAATCTGAAAATAGAAGAAAAATGTCCAACCTTATGCTTTGGAATTAATGCAACTTGCAGCTCAAGAAGAAAATAAGGAGAAGAAGGACGCCTTTGGCTGAAAGAAGTTCGCCTGTGAAAAATTTGCCCTGTGAATAATGAAAAAATAAAACTCACAAGCATTTCTTTTATAATAAAAAGTTTCCTTATTAGCCAGGGTTGATCTCTTCTCTGATTGGGTGCTTTGCTTTAAAACGCAAAAAGCAATCTTATCCTCTTTTGATTTTTCAAGGCGTCCCTTTTTGCTTGCTAACTAAGTCTTTATTTTTAAATAAAAACTTAAGTTATTTTATTTCCCTTTGCCTTCTAGAAAATTCGACTTCTAAGTGGACTAATCCACTTTTCAATTGGATTTTTTCTCTTACCAAGGTAACTCTTTGCCTTAGAAAAAATTTCGATTCTCTTCTTGGAAATTTGACTTTCAACTGGAATTTTCCTCTTTTCAACTGGATTTTAACTTCATCTTGGAATCCTTGAAGTCCAAATTCGAATTTTACTTGCCTTAGCCAATTTTCATCATTTATCCAACTGGAATTTCGAATTAGCCAACTGGATTTCCTTGTACTAGGTGAATTTTAGCAAGATTTCTCAAATGGATGAATTTTAACTGGATTTTTCCAAGATTTAATTGGATTTCTCTTTGATGAATGGATTTTTCAAATGGATTTTTTAGAGATTCAACTGGATTTTCTCATGGGCGCACCTCTCCAGCCTTAGGCGAATTTCACCATGATTTTCTTGCTTTTTACTTGATTTTTTCGTTGATTATTTCCCTTGAAGGTGCGATTTTTCAATTGATTTTTCCAGGTTTTGCATGCACTCTTTTTGCTTTGCATGCGCTTTTCTCATGATTTTTTCCGATTTTTTAAGATTTTGCTTGATTTTTTGCCTGCTTTTCAATTCTAAAAGTGGAAACTTTCGACTCCACTGCTTGTGAGACCTATCACTTTCTAAAAATAGAAACTTACTAAAAATAGAAAAAAACAAAAAGCAACTTTCTAAAAATAGTAAATTCTAGATTGGTCCAGAAATGCCAAAAACGAAAAAAGCAAAAAGCAAAAAAGCAGAATCCCTAAAAAATAGGAAGTGTCAGAATTGAGCGAAAGCACAGGCGATCCTCGTCTACGGGGTCTTCTAAGCGCTTCTATGATGTTTATGTTCAGTTTCAAGCCCAAATTCTCAACTTAGCTCGGGTGATGACTCCAAACTTTGACATGAAATTTTCAAGGCACCAGAGATTATGAAATTGCTACTCAAAGCTAAACCCTAAGAGCAAACTGGCAAGGGTCCCCATTTGCAATGGGGCGATGTGTGAAATAGGTCACAACAGGATGTAGATTCTGTAGGCTTTTGATGTTTCACTGTAACCTACAAATATCCCCTTCTTGCCAGAAGGCTCCAACTTTGTTCTCTTGTCCTTCGGTACATGAACATACACAAGACAACCAAAGATCCTCATGTTACTCACTTTCGGCTGCACTCCTGTGAATGCTTCTTCGGGAGTCATATTCTCCAACATGCGGTGAGAACTTCTATTCTAAACATAGATTGCTGTCCTAGATGCTTCCGCCGATAGGAAGGTTTGCAAATCTTGGTCATGAATCATGGCTTTGGTTGCTTCCACAATAGATTTGTTCTTCCTTTCAGCAACACCGTTCTGTTGAGGATTATAAGGGACACTGAACTACCTCTTAATCCCAACTTCAATGCAAAAACTACGAAAGCTGCCGGAAGTGTACTCTCCTCCGTTATCGGATCTCAAAACTTTGATCCTCTTCCCGAACAAATTCTCCACCCGAGCTTTGAATTCCTTGAACCTTTCTAATACCTTAGATTCTTTAGATTTCAAGAAATAAATCCAAGTTTTTCTAGAGTAGTCATCAATAAAAATAATGTAATACAAGAAACCACTCGAAGAAGCAACAGACATTTGACCACATAAATCAAAATGAATAAGATCTAGAATACATTTGGATCTACTTTCTTTACTATGAAATGGACCTTTTGTATTGTTACCCAAAGCGCAACCTCTGCAAGTACCTTCATGCTCCTAATTGAACTTCAGAAGGCCCGTGACCATCTTCTCCATGATAGGTAGAGCTCGAAAGTGAAGGTGAGCCAATCTTCGATGCCAAAGTTCACACATACTTGAAGAATCATGCACTAGAGCCTGAAGTGGACGAGTGCATAGCCTGTAGAGGCTCTCATGTCTAACTCCAATCACTCGAGCAGTCTTGAAGTTTGAGTTCTTCGTCCACACAAGAACTTTGCCTTTTGAGAATGCAACTTGGTACCCCTTGTCTTCCAAGGCTGAAATGGAAACAAGATTTCGCTTGATTCCTGGAACAAATAGAACATCAGTCAACTGTAGGGAAATGCTGGAATCCAAGTGAAGAGTGGAGGTCCCAATTCCTTTCACAGAGTAACTAGCATCATCTCCAATAATGACTTGTTCACTAGAATCTCTCTCCACCAAATTAGTTAGATGCTCCCTAAATCCGGTGATGTGGCGAGAGGCACCACTATCAATCAACCAAGTATTAGTGTCGGTAGGTACATTGCTTGATAATGCTGAATAGAATAAGTATTCACAAGAATCCTTCTGCGGAGAGACTTCATCAACATCTGCAATGGTAGCCTGCTGCTTAGGCCTGGTTGGACAATCCTTTGCATAGTGACCATACTTGTCATATCTAAAACATTGGACTTTGGAGAGGTCCCTCTTCTTCTTGAATGTAGGAGCACCATCAACTCCTTTATCTCTATTCCTCTTGAAATATCCTTTCTTCCCATCTCTCCCTTTCTTCTTTGAGGATTGAGTGGCGAGAACGTGAATGTCTTCATTAGTGGAGCTTTGACCAATACCTCTCGCAGCCAACCTAGGCTCCTCTTGAATGCAATCCGCCCTCAAACGATCAAACTTGGGAAGTTTCGATCTTGCGCTGATTCCTTGAATGTAAGACTCCCAAGATGAAGGAAGACCATTAAGGGCAAGCATGGTCAAGTCCTTGTCATCAACAACATGACCAATAGTAGAGAGCTGATCTCTCAATTCAGAAATCTTCATGAAGTAAGCAATAACAGATTCTCCTTTCGCCATCTTAACATGATGGAGTTGTTGCTTCAGTGCAAGTGCCCGGCTTGTGTTGTTGATTTCATACATGTCCTCCAAAGTTTTAAACATCTCTCTTGCCATCTTTAACTTGGAGACAATAGGAACAATATTATCCTTGACGGAATCAACTAACATCTTCTTCGCCTTAATATCTTTCTTTTTCCATTGAACCTTCTCTTCCTCACCCATAGGCTCGGGGACTTTGCTCTCCACGAATTCTGCTAATTCATTTTCTTCCAAGGTGAGCATAATTCTGAATCTCCAAGATGTGAAATTTGATGCTCCCTCAAGTCTGCCCTCAATCTTGAGACTGTTCACCATCTTGACGAAAAGATAGAAGTAATCAACGATGAGAAAGATAATAAAGAGTATCGCTGCAATACTAAATCTGATCAAGATCTTCTTCAAACCCGGTCTGATACCATGTGAGTTTTTAATGATCAGATTAGAGCACAGAAATTTAATTCAAAATCAACACAATGACACAGCAGATACCCTAGGAAAACCCTCCACTTGAGGGAGAAAAACCCAGCAACAATATATCACTTATATATTGAATAACAAAGAGAATCTCCTTTACAATAGAGGCCGATAATGAGGCCAAGAGTATGCACCACAATCTGATGCAATCACAGATACAACCAGATGTAATTCGCTGATGATGAAACTCAGCCTTCAACAATATCGATCTGCACTTGTAGATGAACTCGAACTTGTGACGAATATGAATGAATGAATAGATGAAGAATGAAGTGCAACCAATGAGAATATATACAAAATGAGGAGAGAGACGTGACTCTTCATAATCAGCAAGTCGGCCTCTTCCAAAATGTCGTGTCTCTTAAATGCAAGAGGTCGGCCACATAAATTCACAACCCTTCATAACAAATCGCGCCTACATTAAGGATGATGTCGGCCTTAACAAGAAGATCAGACCTCTTCATTAAATCGCACCTCCACAATAATTCGTGCCTCTTCAAGATAGATCGCTGTCTCTATAAATTAAGTAGCTTTTGGCTATTATTTAATTTATCAAATAAGGTAAAGGAGATCAGTTGGAAGTGACAACCGACGCTGTATAACATCAACATGAAACACCTCTTAAGGGGGGATGTTAGTTTATTTAATTATTCATACACTATTGTATGTTTTTTAGATGCACTTATATATCCATTGTAATATAATTTGTGGATATTCTTTGTAATAATCTATGGATATTCATTGTAATAATTTGTGAATAATGCATTTGCATGCTACTTGTAGAGAAGAGTATTAATCAATTTATCGAGTTGATTGGCTTCCACTATGTTGGCGTAAAATCTAACACCTCTGGAGTGCAGGTTTGTACGGACAACTATGTACACTACGCAATGAGTGCTCTTCAAATTAGGAGGGGAAGCTCCCTCGTTGTGCTGGGATGCATGGAAAAGAAAAGTAATCTAAGTCCTATCTTTTTGTTCTCAGCTGGAAGAGGCACAAGGTTAAGAAAACCAAGAACGTTGCAGCTAAGGATTTTCTGGTTTCGCAGATCATTAACTACAACTAAGCTAACTACTTTAAATCTATCCAGTTTCCTCAAGAAAACAGAGCATGAGGAAATGGAGCAGGGATGACTATTGGACGATAAACGAGTTTAGATCTCTACTTGAAGGCAAGGTGGCGCAACTATCATCTCAATCTAAACAGGCTTATTGGGCACAAAACAGATTTAAGAATTCACCAAGATGATCTTATGAAACCCTGTGTGGCATAACACTTGATCAAAATAGTAAAAACTTCACAAAACAGCCTTTATCATTACAATCTCACGAAACCCTATGTGGCATAACGATTGATCACAATGGTAAAGATACACAAAACAGATTTATCATCTCAATCTCTTGAAACCCTATGTGGCATAACAATTGACCTCAATGGTAAATATGTTCAAACAGATCTAACTATGGGAGGAATTTACCACGCCAATCTTATGGAACCCTATGTGGCATAACACTTGATTGAAAGTAGTAAAGACTTCACAAAATGATTTTATCATCACAATCTCACGAAACCCTATGTGGCATAACGCTTGATTAACACTTGATTGAAATGATAAAAAAGATTCACAAGACATAAGAATCCACCATTACAATTGCATGAAAACCCTATGTGGCATAACACTTAATCATCATAATAG
>VDFB02097067.1:88294-119243 GCA_007258455.2 Sequoia sempervirens
AACATCATGATTTGTGTCATGTAAAGATATAGCAAACAACACTTGGAATCATAAGTGGAAAACATGGAATGTGGGAAGACATAAGATGAAAACAAGGATTATAGGAAATCCCACATTCATGGGGGTAATGGGTTAAACTAGCAAAAGAAGGTAAATTGAGAAAATAAAATGGTTTCCACCTCCACAGGTTCAAGAAAAACTTTGATGGTTTCTCTTTTCACAACCTAGGTATTTTTGGCACAATCTACATTATCAAAGATAAGAATGGTAGAATGATAAGTACAACATCCAAAAAGTAATTCTCAAGAGTGAACAATGAAGCTAAATTCTAGGACCTTTTGGATTATCTATAACTCTATGAAAGCAAATATTTTAGGGATATAAATATAGAAGGTGGTTGATTGCAATCAACATAGTCAAGGAGAGAATTACAACTAATTGGGAACTTAACAACATCTCATCACAATTTGTTCCTCTTAGATAAAATGGGTAATTATTCTTGCTATCCTTGCTATAAAGAAGTGAACATTTAATGTCACCAAGCAAAAAATCTCAAGAAATATACACATTCATAATCTATGCAAGTTGAAATGATGAAAAAAGAAAAATACAGATGTCAACTCCAATAAATAAACAATAATATCAAACCAAAGTGAACGTGGCTATGAACAACTTGGGAACCCTGACATCAAATTGAACTCATTCAAAAAGATTCTAAAACATTATTACTTAACTCACAACCAACAATAAATACTAAAATAGTGTTATTTATCAAATGTTTCCAATAATATGATAAATAACTTGTATGATTTGATACAAACAACAAGATGACTAATAATGATATTTAGATACAAATACTCAAATCATCCACTTATCACTATTGTAAATAGTTATGCCAATACATGAATCAAACTATGAACTTAAAACCAATATTGCTATATCCTTATGACTGTGATAAATGAATGGACAATCTAATTATAAAAACAATTAATGATAATGGTTGCAAAGGAATGAGCCATATAAATATCCCATGAAGCCCATAATAATTGGACCATACCAAATATTTCAATACAAAATGATTATTAGATGGTAAAGTTGATACTAAAAACTATCAACACAACTTGATATATTTTATTGAGACAATTTTTTGTATAGTATATGGTTGCTTCTCAAATAAGATATGTTATTATAAAATATTGACTAATATTGGTGTTGGTATAGATAAAAGGTTACATCACACATATGTAATGATATTTATCATAAGCAAAACACACTTTTTATCGTAAAAAAATTAAGCTAATGATGATAAATACTCACATATTCTACGAAGAAAAAATCATAACCCTTAATCTCCTTCTAGAAGGTATGGTCATAGCAAGGATGAGGAATGTGTATACTACAAAATTACTTAATTTGGAACAAGATTTATCTATGATTGATGGCAAGAAACCCTACAAATAGGTTGTGTAAGGGGAATATGGATCATAGAATTTAGTAGCAATGAAATGAATTCAAATCAATTCAAAACAAGATAACAAGACCCACTTGCCCATGAAATGTAATTACAAAGCTTAAGAATCCAAACAAGCGAGGTTAGCATAAACAAACGAAACACAAAATGAATTCAAAAACTACAATCATACCATCCCATGGTTGAGTGTATTTGTGTTGAAGATGGATGTTGGATTGCTTGATTCAACACGAAGCCTCCACGAATTGCAAAAGCATGATAACAACGATGATCTAGAAATGAAAGTATGTGTTTGCTCAATTTTCTTCAATAGTCAATTTGACATGACCTTTCTACAAATTCTCCAGATGAATTATGAGAGGGATGAGGGTTATTTTATAGATTTTAGGAAATTGAATCAACGGCTTGGATTAAGAGGTGTTGATTTAAGATCAAAGGTTGAGAATGAATGAGAGGTTGGTTGTAGGATTCCAGTCAACTGGTTGCATAAGATATTGATTGAAGAGTTAAGTCAATTGATTGATCAAAACACTTGGGAGTGAGTGGGAGATAAGAGAATTGATTGATCAAAAGAGTAGGAGTGAGTGGGAGTTAAGTTTTGAGGAAACAATGCATGATATAATTAATTATTGGAGGAATGTGCAAGATAAGTTTGAGATAGAAGATGAGTTTACTTTTTGTCTGATTGAGAAAATAATAATTAATTAATTGGGGAATGTGCAAAAATAAGTTTGATTAATAAATAAAAGTTTATTTATTAATGGATGATGTTTCAATAAGTTAAGTCAAGATATTTCAAAGGGAATTAGAATAATTAAATAATTTAAAGATAATTATTTAATTTATGCATGATGAAAAAGGTCAATTAAATAATTAAAGATAATTATTTAATATAAGAAGAATAAGTTGAGTTAGTTTTTTTGTGGGAGGAAATAATAATTAATTATTTGAGGAATGTGCAAGTAGAAATTAGATAAATAAATAAAATATGTTATTTATTCATGATGAATGGATAATGTTGAGAGAATAGGGATAATTAAATAATTAAAGTAATTACTTAATTTAGGAAGAGTGGGTGAATGTTAATTAAAGATTTTTTTTTTGATAGATAAATTGTTGCTATATGGAGCTACACCCTGTATTGTTTTGAAATAGAAATTACATTTTGATGTATCCTTGAGCATATACTCCGCAGACCAGACCTAAACCCCAAAGACTCCTATCAAAATCTTGATTTAATTACCTTCTACCCAAAACTTCCAGGGCAAGTGGCAAAAGGCCTGGAAAGATTACAATTTCTAAACAAACCCAAACTACTACAAGACAGGACTGACACCAAAAAGACTCAACATGAGCCATTATAATAGCCAACATGACTGACCTTAAAACCCCTACTACTTATGACCAAATTTATAGACAAAAATTTGAGCAAACAAACCTATAGACAACAAACCCTCCAGCATTACTTGTCACTGTCCTTACCTGAGTCGTGCCTTTTCTGCCAAGCCTTGAAATCAACGATCACTAGGAATTTCGAACCATAATTGACATGTGTTGGGCTCTTGGCCTTTTTCTTCAAGTCCCTCTCATCATTTTTGCATCATTCTTCCCCTAGCCCTAGCTCCCAATCCTCATCATCTCCAACCACAATCTCATTCACCAGCTCTTCATCTTCCACATAACGTAGGGTCCAATCACGTGGCAAGTTGGTAACCGTCTTCGCAGCTCAAAGCAGAAAGAAAATACTACGTTTGCGGACGTCCCAAAGATTCTTGAAGATTTTTGGCTCTATGGTTTTGATCAAAGGAAATTTCATCACCTCTCGTCCATGCATGTAGACCATATAGTAATTTTTTGGCATGGTTATCAGCTTGTTGTCGTCAACATTGTCCAATGCCACATGAATGTCAGCCAACCAAGCATGATCAAAGATCGTATGTGTGAGATTTTTGGTTCCCTCCTTCGACACCTCCATATGAAAAAGAACTACCAAAAACATGGTAGGAATCTTTGAGTTGGACCTTGCCTTGTGGTAGGCTCGAGCAAAAACTTAGGACCTAGAACTCGCTTTACTACCTAGAGGATTACTAGGTGTGGTGAGGAAAGCAACCCTTGTAAATGTTTATCTATGATTTAGCCTCTAAAAGCCTACTGTTGTTTATCTGTACTGAGTGCTAGAGGAGTCTCCATTTTAAGTTAACTGTTATCTGCTTACACCTATTGACTAAGGAAGACACCTACACTCCACCTGCCACTTTGCCTTTATAAGCGTTTGCACAATTTTTTGAGAGACTTCGTTTAGGTTAATAAAAACTATTCTCAGCTTTAATTCCAAAGCCTAATGAGCCATTATTGAAGGGCATGTCCTTTGGCCACCCGTAGTTGTGAATGAGTAATTTTCATGGATGACGAGCCTAACCCAGCTCATCTCTTATGGGGAGGCCTTACCAAATGACCATCTACACACTTTGCATGTATTTAGGTCCTTTCATTCCATTTTAATTTTTCCAGTAAGAGATGATTTCTTTCTTGATTCCAAGTAAATCCATGGTGGACCCCATCTAGATGTCATTCATAGTTGTCCTTGCCATAAGGGATCCACATGTACACATGACAAGGCATCCAACATGATGCCCACTCATCTGAGTCTCTGATGTCACTAGGCCATGAAGTGGAGGTCGCTAGGTGTTACTAACCATCATGCCATTCAAAAATTTCCCAGTTTTTTGTTTGGAGCCCTTAGCATATATTTCTTTAATTTTTTCTACAACTTTCGCCAAGATGTCTGCACTTTGGTTCCCTTCTCTGTAGATGTGTGATACTTTGTATTCTTCAAACCTACCCAGAAGTTGTGATATTGTCTAGAGCCAGTGATTCAATTTCCAATTGGGAGAATTTTTTTGTCTTATCAAGTTGATAGTGATGAGGGAATCTCCTTCTGGTTGTATTCGCTTTGCTTTAATGGAAACACCCATCTCGATTCCCATTAAAGCTACTTGGAATATCACCTCATTATTTGTGTAGATTCCTAGCGTGTTAGATTTCTCTACTATTGTCTCCCCCTTCTCATTTACTGCCACACATCTAGCACCCCCTAAGCCTGGATTGCCTCGAGACGCCCCATAAAAGTCGATCTTGATCCAGCCACTTTCTGGAGGTTCCCATTTGGTTTCCTTTCTCTTATGTTGAGATGTGCTTTGACCCAATCCTATTACTCTGGGAATGGTGAGCCCCTTGAAAGCTTGTTTCATTTGGTCATCCCAATTCGAGTAGGCTCCTTGTGTCCCTGAATTCGATTTGAGTGCTTCATTCACTGTTTTAGTGATCATACCCTCTATTTTTTCACACAGCCTTATTGGCGTCATTTCCTTATTTTGAAAGATCCTTTTGTTGCATTCCTTCCAGATTTCCCATATGATTATTAATGGGGCTATGGGCCAGATGTTGTCCAATACAACCTTTCTTCTTGGATGGGGCCACATATTGAACCATGTTAATAAGAAATTTGGCAAGGGGATTTGCCAACTAAGTTTCCTCATGAAATGCTTCCAATAGTACTCTAAATATGAGCAGTTAAGAAGCAAGTGGTCTATATCTTCATTATCATTTTTGCACAAAATGCATCTCCCAGGGCCCTGAATACCGTAGGTTGATAATCTATCCTATGTTAGGATCCTTGTTTGAATTGCCAGCCAAGCAAACACCCCTGCTTTTGGTAGAAAATTTCTTCCCCACAATAGTTTGCTTGGCCAATTTTCTCTTACCTCTACTTGTTCCTTAATCTTGTAACCAAGCTTGACTACATATGTTCCTGTCATGGAACCACACCACCTTATGGTATCTTCTTGGTTTGGAGGCAAGAATTTCCTTTCTTTTAAGATTGTAACAAGGGCATCTTACTAGTTTTAAGGTGCTTCTAGATTTTGCAAGGAGTTCCATTCCCATTCTTGCACCCCCTCCCTCTCTACCATCCTTCCATAGTTGCATACCTTCTCTCGGGTTCTTAAAGTTTCTTCTGCGATTAGATCTAGATTGGGAAGCTTGTTCAAATTTTTTTTACCATTCAAAGTCCTTCGGAGAAAAGTAACTTACCGTCTCTCCCTACAGGTCACGTGGCATTGATTGTCCCTGCACTTCAACAGAAGGTTCGGATGGTTGATCCTCTGGAGGTTCTCGGTTATTGAGTGGAATTGGATGTCTGAGTCGGATATTTTCTTCTTAGGATGGGCCAATCATTTCTCCTTTGTGTAGCAATTTCCTAGACCAGTTTTGCCTCGCCGTGTTCATCAGCCTCAATTTGCTTAAGACACGCTCCACTTGGCCTCTTTGGAGTTATGAGCTTTCCGTACCACTGGGAAGGTGCATCTCCTGCTGCTCCAAAAGGGTGAATGTTGAGTTAGAGCTTTTTCTCCAGCACTCTTGAGATTTTTAAGACCACCGTGAGTAAATTGGTGGTATTGACAGAAAGCATTGCCTTGACCGTAATAATCTTCACGCTAATGATGAGGTACGCTCCATGTCCCCATCTTATTCTTATAGTTGTTTATTAGCCCTTCCCAATAGCATTTTTTGTTGATTCCCACAAATAGTGGGGTACCCAAAAATTTCCCTGGGAAATTTGCCTCTCAGGCCAAAATTCTTGCCATATCTCTCTGAAGGCTCGGTTGTGTATTGAGAAAAAAGACCTCAGATTTGTGCTAGTTTATACTTTGTCCTGATGCCTGGCAATATTTATCCAAAAAGGTTTTTATGGTTCTTGCTTCTCTCCTACTTGCCATTCCAAATAGAGTTGTGGCATCAACAAACTGTTTATGTATTGAGTTCTCAACACCATTAGCTACTTGTACTCCTTTCCATTTGCCTGCTTTTCTTAGTGTTGTTATTCCCCTTCCCATTACTTCCACCATGATGATGAACAGGAAGAGGGAAAGGGGATCTCCCTGCCTTATTCCTCTCAAAGATGTGAAAAAACCTTGAGCTGACCCATTTACCAACATCGAGAATTTTGCTGTGGAGATACAACTTTTAACCCAATTTACCCAGTCCTCTTGGAAGCCAAATTTCCTAAGCACTTCTAGAAGGAATTCTCTATCCACCAAATCATAAGCTTTAAGTATGTCCAACTTGATGATCATGCATGGATCTCTTGCCTTTCTGGCCGAATGTAGGGTTTCGTGAGTTGCTATTATGCCTTCAACAATTGATTTTCCCGAGGCAAAACCACTTTGTTCCTCTGAGATTATGTTCCCTAACACTCCCTTCAGTCTGTTTGATGTTATTTTCATGTTCACTTTATACAATGTGTTGCATAAAGCAATTGGCCTAAAACCCCCATCTTCTCAAGGTTCTTTTTCTTAGGGATCAATGCCAAGAATGTATGGTTTGTTGCTCCCAACATGGTCATATTTTTTCTTGATTCTTCTGTTGCCAAGTATAAATCCTCCCCCACTATTTCCCATAATTTCTAGAAGAAGCATGCAGGAAAGCCATCCGGTCTCGGGGATTTATCTAGGTTTAGTTGAAAAGTCACCTTTTTCACCTCTTTGCTTATTTTCTTATAAATCATTTTGTTTTGTTCTTCCCCTATGATCTTTGGAATTGTAGCCAGCAATTTGTTCCTGACTTCCTCATTATTCCCCGTTAGTCTATTTAGAATTGCTTGGTAGAAGTTCACTGCCTCGTTATTGACTTCTTCCAATGACTGGGCTATTGATCCATCTTCTCCTATTATGGATGTTATTCTATTCCTGCTTTTGTTGGTTACTTCCATTCTATGGAAATACTTCGTGTTTCTATCACCTTCTTTGAGACACGTCTCCCTTGATTTCTGTCTCCAGAAGCATTCTTCTCTTTTCAAGATCTATGTCAGTTCTTCTTTTAGGGCCTTCTCTGTCTCAAAGTCCACCACATCCATTCCTTCTATAATATGTTCATTGAGTGTGCTTAGTTCCTTTTCCACCCATTCTTTTTCTTGGAAGATGTTCTTGAAGTGTTATATGTTCCACTCTTTGAGCTTATTTTTCACATAGTTCAATTTGTTGTTCAGTATATACAAGCAAGAGTGTTTCCCTAATTGTGGTTCCTGCCACCATTCCTTAATCAAGTTGGGGAGATTTTAATCTCTGATCCACATTTTCTCAAATTTGAATGGGCAACCCGCTGGGGTTGCATCTGGCTATATTTGTAATTGAACTGGGAAATGATCCGATCCCACATAGGGAAAAATAGTGGCTTCATGTGTTTGGTTTATTCTTCCCCAATCACCAAACAAGAAAAATCTATCCAGCCTCTCAGCTATGTTTGTAAATCCTTTCCTCTTATTTGTCCAAGTGAAGGTGACATTTTTTGTTGTTATATCCATTAGATGATTATTATCCACAAACTCCTAGAAGTCTTATTGGACTCTTGTGATTCTCCCTATCTCACCTCTCTTTTCTTCACAGTTTAGGGTTGCATTGAAGTTTCCTTCTATGATTCCTTTTTCTCCTATAAGATTCAATACAGCCTAAGAGATTTGCTGCTAAATTGATCTCTTATCTCCTATTTGTGGAGGGCCATATGTGTTGATTAGTGTAAATTGCTCATTTCTTTGTAACACTTTACATTTTATTGCTATCTGATTCTTGTTTTCCTCCAACAGTTCCCCTGAAACTGTGAGAGGATTCCAAATAACACCTAAACCTCCTGAGGCCCCTTTTCCCCCTACATAGCAACCTTCCCATTGCTTCCACCACTTCATTCTATTTTTTATTTCTTTTGTATCCCACTTTGTTTCTTGTAGTATGAATATATCTGCTTTGGATTGGTCAATTTGGCACTTGACCATACACCATTTGTTAGGGGCATTTAAGGCCCTAACATTCCATGTTATTATCCTCATTGTGTCTGGGGAAGGAGTGCCTCCTTCCCTTTCCATAGCTTTGTTTGGCCAACTGCATTTGCTGCTATTTCCGGTTTAACGTTGTTGGTTTTAGGGCCTCTCTTCCCCTTACCTTTAATGTTTGGCTTCTTTAACTTAGATTGAGTCTGTTCTAACATTCTTTCCTCCCACAGTTCCCCTTCTTCTGCTTCCTCCTGATATTCCTCATCAGTTTCCCAATCTTCACATGATTCATTGTCTGATAGAGAGAGTCCTTCCTCCCTCTTCTCCTCCTAGTGAGGTTTTGAACTATGTTTTCTTCTTTATCAATTGATTCTTCCTTTTCATCTATTTCCTTTGCTTCTTCTTCTTGAGCTTCCTTGATCTCCTAACTTGTGTTCTTTGGGCTCTTTTTATTATTCACGACTTCCCCAATTTGTGTCCTTATGACTTTTTCCAAGTCTTTGGTATGCTTCAAGAGGGTGCTCAAATCCTTTTGTGCCTGCAGAGTTATTCCTTCAGCTTTTGACATCCCTTGGCTTGGGATTATATTTTTTTTCCATTCGTGTCCTCCCAACTTCCTCTTTTTGGATCTCTCTTCATTCATTTGTTCTAGGCCATCACCCCTTGGAGCCAATTTGCCTCCATTACCACCAAATTTTGTCATTGATCTACTTATGATATCTTGCTTACTACCCATGGGGTTTCCCTCTTCCATTGTGCCAGAGCTTCCTTTCATTATGTCCTCCCTGAAGAGACACTTTCCTATCATATTAATTTCACTCTTAGCCACTTTCTAAATCCAAATCCCAAACTCTGACAAGATCTCCAAGATTTTGTATATCCTTACTCCTTCCTCTATTTCCACCAGAATATTTGCCTCTGCCCCATCTTTCCCATTTATGAAATCTTCGTCTATTCCCAAACAAACTCCCAGGGAGTCTCCAATCTTAGTCATGGCCTACACACTCCAATACTCTGATGGGAGGTCTATCAGTTTTAACCATGTTGGGGTTTGTTTGATCTTATAGTTCCATGGGTTAAAGTTGGATTCCCAGTTTTTGCAATGGAAGTTATGACCATTGAAGAAAACAGGTTTGCTAAATACTAGTTGTTGTTTTAAATCCTAGTCTGAGCATTTTATCAAATAAAAGGCATTAGGGAAAGGTTTAATGCTTACCCAGTCTTTAAAGATTTGCTGCCACTAGTTCATGATTTCTTCTTTCGGATTTCCTAGTCCACACCATTTCACGAAGAGGGCATGATCACGCAGCCTCTCCACTCTTCCTTTGATGATTTTCGCAGGCATTAAGAAGAGTTTGTTGCCCCATGGTTTAGCATTCACTTCCGACCCTCTTTCTTTCCCTCTTTTAACGCCAAAAATTCCTCCCTCCAATTTCGTTGAGGGTTGTGGTGATTCGGTCCTCTTGGAGGTCTTCTCTTGTTCTAGTGGGCTCCATAATACGGGGGACTATACCTACGCATATGGTCTCCTCCCAGACGATTTCCTTGGTAGCTTTGTTTGTTGTTGTTGTTGTTGTTGTTGTTGTTGTTCCTTTTATGCCAAGATTCTTCTTTACTGGGGCTGCCGCTTCAGTCAGTTTTCCTATCTTTTGTGGCTTTCCAATGCCTCACCGCTAGTGCCCTAGGGTTTTCATTTTTCTCGAACCGCCCACTCCTGAAATTGTCATAGTTTAAATTTTCCTTTTGATCCCATCTACTTGGGATTTGTTTGCCCCATCTTCCTTCCTGCTGGCCTCCATGGAAACCATTTTTCCCTCTGCTCAAAGTTTGTTTATTTCCTTGTTCTTCCTCCCATTTCTAATACCTTGGGTCACCTTTGTCGATCCATTGCTTGTTCAAAAAAACCCATTGAGGGATGTGGTTTGCTTCTTTCTCCTTTGCTGATTCAACTCCTGTTCTTCTCGATCTTCTTTCCTTAGGTTCATCGCCCCATCGCCATCTTTCCTGGCTATCTGCTTCCTGTCGATTCTTTCCTTCAGTAGAATTTCGCTCTATAGCGCCACCTTGCGCCATTTTCTGATTTTTTAACTACAATTTCGTGTTTTAGTTCATGTAATATGTAATGTTATATACATATTGTTAATTAAAGATAAAATTAAATAAATATAATTTATTTATTTAATCAAGAAGAATAAAGAATTAAATAAATACGATTTATTTAACTAATCAAGAAGATTAATTGAATTAAAGATATAATTAAATAAATAGGATTTATTTAACTAATCTAGAAGATTAATTGAATTAAAGATATAATTAAATAAATTGGATTTAATTATTTAATCAAGAAGATTAATTGAAATGAATTAATTAAATAACATAAAGTCATTTATTTAATAGTGGAAATATGGTTTTATTTAATAATTAAATAATTGAACATTATCTAATCATTATGGAAAGACAAATATTAGTGTTAAAATGTTAGTTCATATGTTAGGACAATTTTAGGTATCTACATTTTGCCCCTCTTTGATACAATGTGATTTTATAGCGTTGTGTCAAAAAAAATTCAAAAATTTATGTTCAGGAGTTACCCCAGTATGCCTCAGTGATGGCGGGATAGCATGGTGCCCCCTTGGGAAATTTGGTGAAATTCTAGATAATGAGCCAAATTTTCCAACAACCTGATGTGATGCGTTTCAGTGCAAGGACTAACAAAAGAAATGTTCACTAGAAGAAAACATTAGTAGGATTAGAGGATAGAAGAAATTGGATGAAAATGATGATATGATTTGATGAATTTGCTTTTCCTTCATGGAGAATAAGTAATGTTTAGCAATCCTTATTAATGTAGAAAATAGACATGATGCACCAGGGTATTAATAACCAAGGCGACTTTGTATTTGTTGCATGGACTTTGACTCTACAAATAAGGAGTATTATTGCTCATACCAAACATACAAAAACCCTTTTAGAGTGTGTGGGTGAGAAGTTACAAAACATGTCAAATCAATTACATAGAGAGGTATGAAGTACCTAACATGCAACCGCTACACGAATTTCCCTAAAACGACTTCCACACACAAATTAAATCAAGTACTCACTATGGTAGTATTGCAAAACCATCCAACAAACAAAGTAAACAGAAAATCCATGATCAATGCCCCATTCCTTCCTCTCTAAATCCTTATGGACATCCTTGAGAGATCCTAGGAATGTGACAATAAGATAAATGAAAAAGATAAGATCATAAAAGATAAACAATGTTGTTGTATCATTTTCCATAGATGTTTTGATGTTTCATGATGTTATCCATCAATGTTGTCTATTGTAGGAATGATTTATCTGTTAAGACACATGTTGGGATGTTGATGATGATTTTCAAAAGGTAGGGCAGTTAACACTTAGGCATTGTTTTAGTTTGATTATGATCCAGTTGTTTCATTTCTTTGCTTGGAAGTTTTGGATTTCGATGTTTTTTTTGCTTATTGATTGCATTGTCAAAGGTTGAAGGTGATGATTGTTTATTATGGATTGATATTTTATTACGAATAGAGATGATGTGGTTCAACTGACCATGACTAACACTGTTTTTGGAGTATTGGACTTTGATAAGATATTTGTATGCTTTTGGATTTTCGACCAAGTTTAAAGATCGAGAGGTACACATAAAGGGACTTATCTAGTGCCTCAGGGGCTCATTGATGATCTCCTTGTCTACGCTCTACATGTAGAGACTGTGTAGTTCAATTTAGTTTGACTCAATTGCGACTCATCTGGAGACGACCTACAATATTTTTAGGAATTTGTGTTTTCGAATTTGTTTTCGATTTTGACGGTTTTCTAGATATTTTTTATTTTGTTTTGATAGTTTTCTACAAGTGATGGAATGAACAAGGATCCAATCCGCTACCAGGTTCAGGAGGTTGCCCCTAGTTCAGAATAGGATTACGTTTTATTAGGCACAGGTGGATAAAATGGATGGTGGATAGAGATGGTGCAACAAGGTTCAACACTTGATTAGTTATCGAGCCATGGTTGGGTGCATGTTTTATTATGACAATGGATGGAATGGATACAATAGTAGATAGATAGCGTTGATAGATGAGGATGCAAGTCTTATTCAAACATAGCGCCTGTTTACTAGGTTTTCACGACAGTATCGATCCTAGAAGCACCACAAGGTGGTTTTCACTTAAAGGACATTTTATTTCTCTTTACTATTTTCTTGATTTTTGAATTTTTTTTTCTTTTTTCACTTTTTTTCTTGGGATATTCTAATATGCTAGGTGTATAACTTCTTGAGATGGTTGTTGTTAAGAGGTTCGGCTAGAGGTTCTCCTTCTCCATAGCCAACTGATATGCTCTAGAGTCGTAGCTTGTTGTAATGATATAGGGACCTAGCTAGTTTGGTTCAAAATTACCTTTCCCATCTTGATTCAACTAGAATTTTTTATTTTCCTTTAGGACCAAGTCATTGACCTAAAAGTTCTTGTTTTTTATTTTCTTATTGTAGCTTCACTTGAGCTAATTTTGATAGGCGTGTAGATGATTCAATGCACTCAATCATCTTTCATCTAGGAGTTCAAGCTCATTGAGTCTGGATACCCGATACTCTTCATTGCTAACAAGATCCTTCAATGATGGGATTTCAAACTTTATGGGCAGTATTGCTTTGGATCCATAGACCAAGGAAAAAGGAGTCACACCTGTAGGTGTGCAAATGTTGGTTCTATAAGCCCATAAGGTTGGGTTTAGCTATAGGTGCTGGTCACGGCCGGTGTCATTAACAATTTTCTTTCGGATTTTCAAGATGGTTTATTGGATGCTTCAGTCTAGTTGTTTCCTTGGGGATAATATGGGGTTGAAAAGTGGTGTTGGATAGAGAATCTTGAGCATAGCTCATGAATATCTTGGTTCTTAAATGGAGTTCCATTATCTATTATGATAGTTTTTGGGATACCATATCGACAAATCAAATAAATAAGAATGAGCTTAGCTATTTGTTTCCCTGTGATATAAGTTAAAGGAATAACTTCTATCCATTTTGTAAAGTACTTTGTAGTAGTGATGATAAATTTCTGTCTGTTGGATGAGGTCGGTGATATCTTTCCTATCAAGTCAATCCCCCATTGGGAGAAGGGCCATGGAGTGGTGATAAGACGTAACTCTTACACAGGTGCATGAATGAGATCTCCATGTTGTTGGCATTAATGACACTACTTGGAAAAATGAATTGCTTCTTGCTCCAGTGATTGCTAGTAGTACCCTGTTTGTAGCAATTTTTGGACTAGGTTAGATCGATTAGCATGGGACCCACAAACACCTTTGTGTACCTCTTGCAAGATAGTTTGCACTTCTTCCACATTGAGACATCGGAATAATGTACCATCAAGACTTTGGTGGTATAAGGTATCTCCAAGGATGGTAAATCGAGAATTCTGATGGACAAAGTTTTCTTTTGGTTGGATGTTAGGTGGGGTGGTATGATTTCATGCTAGATATAGGAAAATGTTTCTTCATACCAAGGCGATTTAGGACCAACAACATCGCATACAAGTTCAAACTCTAGGATATCAAATGTTGGTATAAGCAATTGCTCCATGATAAATTTGTATCTAGGAACGTTCTCAAGTATGTCAAGGAGTAAATCAATAGTAGCCATAACATCAACTACTTTATTGTTAACTCTTGGGATATGTTCAAAGATGATGACCAAAAATTATTGCTTGAAATTGTCTATCATTCTCTTGTATGACATGATCTTGTCATCTTTAGTCTAGTATTCATTGTTGACCTATCTTATGACTAAATGGGAATCACCATAGACTTGTAGTTCCTTAATTTTCCATTCCATGGCCAACTTTCAGCCCAGTGATTAGTGCTTCATACTCAGATATATTGTTTTTATAGGGAAAAGTAATCCTATATGCTTTTGGTATACTGTCTCCTTGTGGTGTAAGAAATAGGATACCAACCCCTGAGTTGTGCTAAGTGTGAGATCTTTCAAAGTACATAGTCCAACAGGTTGGCTGAGTTGTTATCAAGATGCTTTCATCTAGAAATTATGCTATGGGAGGTTGATGATCTTTGATGGGAACTTCTACTAATTGATCTACTATTACTAGTCCCTTGATGGCTTTCATGTCAACATATTCTATATCGAATTCACTAAGTATTATGACCCACTTAGCGATTCTTCATGTGAGAGTTTATTTTTCCAAGAGATATTTTAAGGGGTCTATTTTATATATCAACTTGATTTGTTTGTTTAACATTTAATGCCTAAGATTATTTGTTGCGAATACAACAGATTGTCATGCTCGTTCAATGGGGGTATAATTCAACTCATAGCCAACCAAGGTACGACTAATGTAGTAAACTGCCAGTTCTTTATTTTTCTCATCAAGTTGTGCCAATAGAGCTCCCAAAGCTGTTATTGTTGTGGATACATATAAAATCATTGCTTTATCCTGAATTGGAGGAATCAATACTGGGGGAGTAAGCAAATAGTCCTTTACTTGTTGAAAAGATTAATCATGTACCTTTTGTCCCATTTAAATGTTACATCTTTGTGGATCAAGTGTGTGAATGGATGGAATTTATCTACAAGTTGTGCAATAAACCTTTTGATAGACTGAAGCTTTCCTTGTAGATTTCTCAATTGCTTCAATGTTCTTGGGGGAGACATTTCCAGGATAGCCTTGACCTTAGCGAGATCCACCTCGATACCTCTTCTAGATACAATGTGGCCCAATAGTTTCCCAAATATTATGTCGAACACACATTTCTTTAGATCTAGACACAAGTTATACTCCTCTAGTCTGCTAAATATCCTAGCTAAGTTAGCCAGGTGTTCATGTCTTATGACTGATTTAGCCAATAGATTGTCTACATAATCCTCCATGGTGATGTGCAACATGTCATGGAAAATGGTAGTCATTGCTCTTTGATATGTGGCTCCTACGTTCTTCAAGCCAAATGACATGACTAATTTAGAGGAAGGACTTAATCTTGACTCACTTGACTCATTTCATACAAGGATTAATCACATTCAATAACTAGGTGCATCCTAGTTCATCCTAGATACATTGCTCTTGTAGTCTAATCGCATTCAACAAGAAAAAACAACATAAAACATGAAATATTGGTCTATTCCATTCCTCTTACAATACATTTTGATGTTTTACAACTCATCATTCCTTTATGAAATCAAATGACACATATATTTTGTTAAACCCTCAAGCAACTAGGGTTTATTACCTTTTGATAGGGTTTTTCTTATAAAAATCACCCATAACTTCTTGTGGACAAAATGTATCAAGCTAATATTTTTGAATCCATTAGAGGATGCAAAAATAGAGGTTTCCTAAAAAAATTAGCATTTTTCACCGTACCAATCAAGAGAAATGATTTTTTTTTATCAAAACTGGAAACCTTAGTTTTTTAATAGGGCTTCTAAGAAGATTGATTTATTAGACCAATCAAACAATCCTTTCTCTAGGATCGGTAATAATGAAAAACATCTAAAATAAAATTATCTTTCCACCCATATAATTTCCAGGTTCGTACCAATCCGTATAGGGTTGTGCAAGTTGGTTTTTAGACTCCTACACACAAAAAAACACAAGAAAACGTTGTAAGAACTGATTGTTTTCATTCCAAATCTCTCTCCACATCTGCTTGGCAAGAGAATATGTTTCTTTCTTCAAATACAACCAATATAACTCTTCAAACTAACTTCTAACTCCCAAAACCCAAAGTTGCAAAGTTGTATGCACTTTTTGTTGACAACATTAACAACTTTTTGACAATTTTCCAACTAACCAATCCAAAGGCACACACATGACCCCAAATGGTCCAAAATGACCTTATTTACAAAAAACAACACAAATTAACTCCAAACCAAGGTTGGAGAACAAATTCCAAACCTTTACAAAATGACAACAAAAACATCAAAATGGATGCCCCTGCATCATACTCCCAAGGAAAAGAAATTTTGAGTTCCATCTCAAATGATGATCAGTTGATTTTTTGCTTCCTCCAATTGTGTTGTAGTATTAGCTATCCTTTGACCTCCTTGTGATCTTATCCATGCTTGGCTTGATATGCTCTATGTTTCTTAGTTTGCACTCTTTTCTTTCTCTCTTTCTTCTTGCATCTTCTCTTGCTTATCAACTTCTCTGCTTGAAGACTCCAAGATTTGATTGCTCTATCATACACCTCATTGATGATTTCCATTTCTTCCTCTTCATTTTTTCCTTGGTATGCACCTTTACAAACATTATCATCAACATGCATTAGATAAAAACCATGAGGCCAATTTACCTCTTCACTATCTCCTTGTGATAATTGTCTTTCTTCTTCCTTGATCTCAGCTATACCCATCTTCTTATCAACTGTTTGATTATCACCAACCTGTTGGTTTCTTGAATGGACCGCTTGCCAATGGAACTTTGCATTTGTTTCTACTTGAGAACATTGCTCTTCCATGATTTCTACGCTTGCTTGAAGAAACTCTTGATATTTCTGTTAACACAAGGATTTGTACCCGAAGATAAGTTGAAAAACTCATAACCCTGTGCACATGGGACTATTCTCAGGCTATGGGTATCTTATGGTGAGAATAGACCTCCAGGTTTTGGACTGGTTCCCTTTGGATTTTCTTGTAAAAATGGTTTTTTAAACAGAGGGAAAAGGATAAAAGGATAAATTAAAATTAAAATAGGAAAGTAAGGTGATTCACCAATTGTCAAAATAATTTGCAACTTTGATAAACTTACAAAAGACTTAATAAAGCTATAATCTCACAACTCATAAACTTATGCCTGCATAAATGGTTCTAAGGTAAGGCTTGAACTTATGCTTAGAGAAAGGAAAACAATAACGTTTTCACAAACTTCCTATACATGAGAATGAAAGCACAAACTAAGACTTGCACTATGACATAATATCTTATGCATTTAGTATTGGAGGAATTGATAAAACAATGAAATATTTCAATATTTAATCCTGTAATTCATAACTAATACCAAAGAACACAAAAAAATAGAGAAGGAAATAAGCTTCTTTATTGAGAAATAAGAAGTATATGCATTACAAATCTATAGAACTCACAAGAAAATGAGTTACAAAGCAAGGAATAATCTATTCCTGCAACCTCCAAAATCAGAACTAGAGAACAAAAGAGAGAAGAGAAGGACTTATAAAAAAGGCTCTCAAAATTCAAATTTGAATTTTGGCTCCAAAATTGATGTGTTGTCCATCCTCTCCTTCAATCAAGGAATGTAATTGAAAACAACTCCTCAAAACATGTACAAAGAGTTGTCAAAACTCAAAACAACCTCATGGGTCGTATGCAATAGAAAACCCCTCAAAAAGAGGGTCATAACTGAATGTGAACTCCAGTTTTGTGCCTCAAATCACTCCTTGACTGAAGCTCCATCAAACTAGACTCTTAAATGAAGGCGAAGTGATCATATCTCCTTGTTTTTACTCCACATGTTGGCTAAATTTCCTCAACCTATCCAAGGTTCAAGTAAAAGCTTTTAAAGCTCTTTTAATAACACCCTTAGTCTAATATTTGAAAGCTTCATCATAAGATATTTTACTCTGCATTCAATAATAACATTTATTAGAAGTGATTTATAATTTATCACTTAAAATAAAGTCTTAAATTTGAATTAAAATGCAAAAATAAAAGGGCTTTAATCAAATATTAAAGACTTATATTGACTAAGCCTTTCTAAAGTGTTTAGAAACACTTAAAAAAAACACAAGGCATATAATATGCCACGACATAGACATGGAAAAATAAAGTTTTAAATTAAAAATTAAAACTTAAAGGCAAAAGCCTTTCCTCCATCAACCTTCATAGGGTTTCATTAACCGTAAAAATGAATAATAAGCATTCATTTTTATTCATTCTTCTTTGTTGGCTGAGAGAAATGTTGCCACCATGAGGAACCCTAGTCGACTATTGCAACAAAAATTCTATGTCTTTGTGCATCATTTCTTGTAGAATTTGGATGCCTGAATCGTGGTGAGTATGATTTGATTAAATCTGGAACTTTCTTTTTAAAAAAAAAAAAAACTTGTACAAGCCTACATGGCGTGGCCATACACATTTCTATGATGCATTCTAATGCGAATCTACTTTTCAACTGCATTTTCCTTCATTATATGTATAAAAATGGAATTTACATTCAAGCACCTCCATTGTATAAAGATATCTCTACAATTTTTCTTTTCTTGTTTCTATACTTCACCTAGTATCTCATAAAAGGAAAAAACCCTCTCTGTTTGTATTCTTTAGTTTGCAAATACATGGAGTTTGTTGATTTTATGTCTGTGAATAATGATCTCTTACAGGATCTAAAAGTCAAGCCCCTGCAACTTATTCTCTATTTGACACGGCCACAATTCGGCCTCAACTGTAACACAAGAACAAGCTCTATTTGTTGTGATCACTATGTGTTTATTTTTCTTGAGCTTGAGGAAATCCCAAATCCTTGTAGATTTTCAGGCTGCCATGAGAAAACTTAACTCAGCCTCTGAATTTTGATGGGATTTTATATACTCTGTTCATAATAACCACAACCATATGAGCTTTTCTGGGTTATCTTTGTTTTGAAAAGAAAATTTGAAAGCTTCTTTATATCTCATTCTGTATATTGATTTTCAAGGATGGCCATAGTTAATTCTTGATCTAGGTATTTGATTTTCAGGTTGAATATGAAAAAATAGAAATTTCTCTATACTCAAAATTCTATAAAATGATCTTTATCTTAGTGTTTTTGACATTCATGATCTCATAACCACCATTATTTTCAGCCACCTGTAGAAAGGTATAAGAACCTTCTGTGATTATAACAAATGAGAAGTCAACATTTCCTGAAGATGGTTGCTCATTGTAATTATTGTTTCATATACATATTGACATTTTATGAGTTAAGTTGTGATCTCCATTAGTCATGTATTGTGTTTTCTGAAAACCTCAATTTTCTTTATGAATGTGTTGTGATGACTCACTCCCTCAAATAATAACTAAAATGAATGTTCTAGCTGCTATTCTCCTAGTAATATATCTCCTTCATTGAGTTGTTTGTTCATTGCAATAATACAACTGCATCTAACATTGTCCTTTCTTGACAACTATGTTGTTCTTTGAATCTACAAATAATGCATTTATTTTTACTTTTGATAACTAAACATTGCAAATCCCCATTTGAACTTATTCACTAAGGAAAATGACTTGTTTCCTTTCTTTATTATCAAGAAATCTGCCATGACATATAAGCACCTCTGTACAAAAAAGGCTATGCATGTATTATGATGATGTAGTCATTTCTCTCATGTGAGATTGTTTTCTAGAAATTCTAAAAACACCATATTAACCTTATGATGAATACTCTATTGGTAACACTGTTGTTCTTAACTTCTGTAGCTCCTTGAAGTGATACTTCATGAACTTAACATGTATGATTGTTCACTATCACTGAATAGTTGATATAATGACCTTAAATATTGCATTTCCCTCTTAAATAAGCTCGATTGAGCTCATAATCTAATAACTTAAAATGGTTAGCTCAACCCTTGTGGGAGCCACATTTTACCCCACATGTTGAAGTTTTAGAAATCAACAACAAAACTTTTCCTGTATCTGCACATGACACAAACAAGTCAGTACAAATAATGGATTCAATGATTCCTTTATGATTTGATCTGATATCTTTTTATTTATCTCATGGATGCCTGACTAAGTTGATTAAATTTGATAATGATTATTGATCATATATCTATTGATAAGCATACAATCGGATTTGATAATGATTCTTGATCATATATCTATTGATAAGCATACAATCGGATATCATGCCCTGAGCTCTAACACAATTTCAGTATCATTGAAGGTTTTGGAACTCAGGAGCAATGGAGTTGAGACAAAGGAGATCAAGATGAAAACAACAAGTCAACCCTACACCAACCTCTCAGGCAATGATGGACATGACCTTCCTTTTGTGTGTCTTTCTTCTTTTAGTTGATCTTCAGGTGTATGATTTATAGTTATTGTTGAATTTAATCAACTTAGTCATAGCCCACAACTTGTGTGGGATCACAAAAACATATTTTTGAATGAATCAATTGTTCATGATATGCAATGGCTTATGTATCTTTTTGAGTTCATTCTGATTACATAATTTGAAACAATGAAATTGCAATTGTTTAGAACATATGTTCTGTAATCATAATGAATGATTATTGCTCTTTAATCTGCACTGTCTTTTGATAATCAACAATAATAAATATTGCAAAAAAAAATGACTTAATACTTCAATCTTCTGAATTTTTCCTTTTAAAGTGAAGCTTGTTTATTGATTTGTCTGAATTGTTCAACAGTTCATCTTAAACTGTTTGAATGATTTGAAAAAACCAATGAACAAGTTAATTGATTCATTTTGAAAGTAAGGATTCATTAGATAGCTCAAAACTTTTATACCCAACAAATAAACTTCACTAAATTCTTACTAATTTTAAGCAAGAGGCTAAAAATTGGTAACACTTTCTTCATGTCCATCTCAATGAATGTCTCTTCTTTCTTTGTTTCATCTTCTCTTTTCAAAGTAACCATCCTTTTCTTTCTCCTTTTTTGAATAGTCATATTTATGGGCCATTCCACTTTCTTATGTATGGGCCAATACCCAACGGATCGTTGGTATTCTTCCTCAAGCCACTATTGTACTACATGCTCAATGCCTTTTCTTAACTCTACCATATCTCTATCAAACTGTTCATTTGATCTTATCTTATTGAATTTTGTCTTCTCATTTTGAGTTTGTTGTTACATCTTGCTATCTCTTCTATTTTCTTGACTTCTTCTTGTGATACCTCTCCTAGGTTTTTTTTCCTTTTCCTCACTACCTGGTCTTTTGGCATCCAGGTTGTATACTTCAACCTGTCAAATGCAATACACAAACTTTCTAAAACTTCCTTTGCCTAGATCTTTGGGATTTGATACCAAAAATGATGCATAGGAAGGACTTAATCTTGACTCACTTGACTCATTACATACAAGGATTAATCACATTCAATAACTAGGTGCATCCTAGTTCATCCTAGATACATTGCTCTTGTAGTCTAGTGGCATTCAACAAGAAAAATCAACATAAAACATGAAATATTGGACTGCTCAAGTCCTCTTACGATGCATTTTGATGTTTTACAACTCATCATGTTCCTTTATGAAATCGAATGACACATATATTTTGTTAAACCCTCAAACAACTAGGGTTTATTCCCTTTTGACAGGGTTTTTCTTATAACAGTCACCCATAACTTCTCATGGCCAAAATATATCAAGCTAAGATTTTGGAATCCATTAGAGGATGCAAAAAAAAAATTCCTAAATTTTTTAACATTTTTCATCTTACCAATCAAGATAAATGATTTTTTTTATCAAAACTGGAAACCCTAGTTTCTGAATAGGGCTTCTAGGAAGATTGATTTATTAGACCAATCAAAAAATATTTTCTCTAGGATTGGTAAGAATGAAAAACATCTAAAATAAATTTATCTTTCCACCCATATAAGTTGTAGGTCTGTACCAATTTGTACAAGGTCGTGCAAGTTGGTTTTCAGACTACTACACACAAAAAAACACAAGAATTGATGGTTTTCATTCCAAATCTCTCTCCACATCTACTTGGTGTGAATTTTTTTTTCTTTCTTCAAATTCAACCAATCTAACTCCTCAAACTAACTTCTAACTCCCAAAACCCAAAGTTGCAAAGTTGTATGCACTTTTTGTTGACAACATTGATAACTTTTTGACAATTTTCCAACTAACCAATCAAAAGGCACACACATGACCCAAAATGGTCCAAAATGACCTTATTTGCACAAAACAACACAAATTAACTCCAAACCAAGGTTGGAGAAAAAATTCCAAACCTTCACAAAATGACAACAAAAGCATCTAAATGGATGCTCCTTTTTTTTTGTGTAGCAGTCTAAAAACCAACTTGTACGACCTTGTACAGATTAGTATGAACTTGCAACTTATATGGGTGGAAAGATAATTTTATTTTAGATGTTTTTCATTCCAAATCTCTCTCCACACCTTATTGGTGTGAGAATATGTTTCTTTCTTTAAATCCAACCAATCTAACTCCTCAAACTAACTTCTAACTCCCAAAACCCAAATTTGCAAAGTTGTATGCACTTTTTGTTGACAACATTGATAATTTTTTGACAATTTTCCAACTAACCAATCAAAAGGCACACACATGACCAAAATTAGTCCAAAATGACCTTATTTTCACAAAACAACACAAATTAACTCCAAACCAATGTTGGAGAACAAATTCCAAAACTTTACAAAATGACAACAAAAGCATCAAAATGGATACCCCTGCATCAATGGCATTCCAACAAAAAGTTCCCCAAGCACAAGTAAAATTTATTTTGTGTTGATCTTTAAGGGCCATCTTTATTTGGTTGTACTCAGAAAAGTCATCCATTAGTGAAAGCATTTCATGACCAGCAGTTAGATCCACTATTATGTCGATGTTGGGAAGGGGGAAGTCATCCTTAGGGCATGCCTTGTTACTATCTCTAAAGTTTATACATATTTGTATGCCCCCAGTGGGTTTCAATATCGATACGAGGTTGGATACCCACTCAGGATAGTATATAAGTCTGATGAATCCAATGTCCAACAATTTTTGAAGCTCCACCTTGACTAACAATGCTATCTATGGGTGCATTTTACAAAGCTTTTGTTTAACTGGTTTTGATGTTGGGAATACTGTTAGATGGTGTACAACTAAATTTGGATCTAGCTCAGGCATATTTGGATATTTCCAGGAAAAGTTGATCTTACGTTCATTGATGAATGCTAAGAAGTTGACCTTTTCCTCAGGATCTAAGGAAGTTGCATAATATGTTACCTTAGGTGCCTCTATGGTTCCCACGTTGATAGGTTTTGAACCTTCAACCAAAGTTGTTGATTGTTCTTGATACTCTGTGATGGGGAGATTGAATCCTCCATATTTAGGTGCCTTAGAGAGGCTTTCACCCTCAGATATGTCCTTTGTTTTTCCTTTTTCATGATTCGATAGAGCCATATTGCAGTTTTACCTAGGGGATCTCATATTGATTTTTAGATTTTTTATTTCAATTTTGTGACTGGAGGATGCAATCTCCCCTCCAAAATATGCTCCTTGTTTTAGTTCTATGAAAAAACCAAACTCATGATTTTTTTGTAGTATACCATGTTAAATTCCCATGAACTCAACAATAGCTTCGTTGTTCTAGCATAAGTCCACAATTGGTGTGTGATGTTGTTGATCCCAATCGATCAACTGTGGGTGAAGTAAGGGTAGGTTTTCATTGCTATAAAAAAAGCTTATGGAGGATGTGGTAAGGGTAAGGATAGTAGAGTTATTAGGTTCCCAGAGGTTATCTAGGTCATAGTCACTAGAGGCACAAGATTCCCATTCCCATTCGTTGAAATCTGTTTCAATATGGTAGTTAGATGATGTCTCAATGTCAGTAGAAGGAGCTATTTCCTAAAAAGAGGTAGTTTCAATGATTTGGGTAATCATGTCTATCAAACCATAATCTAGTTCCATGTTCTTTTATGTTTTTCTATTACAATGGGTTCTCTTATACCCTATTTGTGTAGACCAGTGCCACCTTTTCTAGTGTATCCCATATTTCTTGCAATCTAGTAACCTTTATTGTTAAGATCCATATGAAGGGGATGTACTTGTTTCTATTCCTCTTGTTGTTCTTTATAGATACATGATGAGAGGTCCTCTTCGAATACCAATTCATCCTTCATGTCTCCCCACTTGGTGAAGATAGTAGTTTTGACTTCATAGGTAACAGTTTGAAAATGCTTTATTTCCTTTGGTCACCCATAGGATTTTGGTGACGGGGGAACCTCCCCAATGTAGAAGGATTGTTTGAAATGGTATTCTCCACAACCCTTGTCAAGCACCTAGATCTTAAGGTCATAATTTTGTGGATCAGTTGATGTAGATGGAGTTGAGGATGAAGCAAGTGATGTTGGATCGACATATGAAAATGAGTGGAATGATATGTCATTACTAGGTATTTGAAAGAGAATTTTTTACTTCTCCTCCAAGTTTGTGTAGTAATGGAAGGGTTCGGGATTGGCATATAATGTAACTTCCTTACCATTGTGATGAAATTTTAAGCATTGGTGAAAGGTTGAAGGGACTGCTTGCATTGCATGGATCCACAGACATCCCAAGAGAAGGTTATATGACAACTCAAGATCCAATATATGACAAGTTGTTTATACTATTGTAGGCCCCACTTGAATTGGAATTCTTATCGTGCACTCGTATTTTCTTTCCATATCATCATAAGACCTTATGGTGATACTTTTGTTCTTATCAATCATGTCATCAAAATATCCCAACTGCTTTACCATTTTTAAGGTACATATGTTTAAGCCTGCACCTCCATCTATTAGGAATCTCTTGATCTTGTGTTTATGGACACAAACATCAATATACAAAGCTTGATTATGAAAGGATATTTGGGGAAGGTATTTTTCAGAAAATACCAAGTGATGGGATGAAGTGATGGTACCAACCATATCTTGAAATTGATCAGTGTTATATTAAGATTGTTAGGTATTGACGATTCAATGAGAGCTTTCTCCAATATCTCTTTATGTGCTGGTGATAACTTTAAAAGTTCAAGTATAGAGATTAATGTTGTAGTTTTCTTCAATTGGTCAACAATAGTGTAGTTATTGGAAGGCTTGATGGTGAATTTAGCTGGAAGTGGGGCTCCTTGGATTGTGACTTTTCCTCTTCGTGTAGTCACATTGAATTTAGGGCTTTTGCCTAGTATGGTTATGACATTGACATTTCGACCAGCTTGATAGATGGTTCCTATGAATTCATCATAGGTGAAGTTGGATTTTCAGTAATATTTTCCCTTACCTTTGTTGTTTCCCCTAGAATGATCGAGGATTGGATTTCGTATATTCCCATGTCTCTATTACTAGAGGGCATAGGATGATGTTCAATGTCAAACTCTCATTTTTATATAAAGTCTTGTACAATTTTTTTCTCATACAAATATTTGTTGTGTGACCCTTGATATTATGGAATTCACATCGATCACTCTCATTGTACCAAGGGGGTTTAATGTTTGGTTCATTATACATTGTTTTATCGAGATTAGGAACCCTGATAAGGTTCTTTTGGACAATTTTATGCATAACTACCTCAAGATTTTCTCCCAATGGAGTGAATTTTCTCCTAGTTTGATTATTTTGCCTTGGTGGCCCTCTTTGAATATCTTGACCTTGATTTGTTTGTTCGTTATTTTTCTGGTTATTCTAAGGATATGTAAGCTGGTTATTTTATGTGTTGTTTGGAGGATAATTTTATTGAGTTGCTTGGACATTATTCTATGGATTACTAGGTTGTACGTTTCACACAAATTTGGCATTGACCACTCCATCATTGGTAACGTTCTTTCTCTTTGCCCATATCTTGGGTTTTTCATTAGAACTAGAAGCTTGGTCTTTGTTGTTATATAGTTTAATGACTCCCCCTACTATGAGATCTCTTTCGATGAGTAAACCCTTTTCGATGGTTTCTTCAAAATTACTAGGGCACAACATGGTGAGTTGGTAGCTGATGTTCGCTTGTATGTTACAGACAAAGATTTCCACGAGTTGTTTCTCAGGAATGGGCCATTTACATTTGCTAGCTTTATGTCTCCTTCTCTATAGGTAAGAAGCAAAAGATTCTCCTTGGATTTGTTTAATTTTGTATAGGTTAGGGACCATTATGTCCTGCTCTATGTTGTAGGATAAATGGTTAACAAATTTATCTAACTCATCAAAGGTTTTGATACCGAGAGGTAGATGAGAGAACCACTCGATAGTGGCACCATCAAGACTTCATGGAAAAATCCTCATTAAGTAGGTGTCATTATGTTGTACATCCATGCAAGCTACTAAGAATTCTTGCATGTGTTTTTATTAGATCTCCTCTTCCCCTGTATTTTTCAATTTTTTGTATTTCAAAGTTCTTAGGGAAAGGTATCATGGATATGGAATGATCAAAGGGATAAGGACATATGTCTTGTATAGCATAGCTCTTCTCCGGTTTTACAATTTGAATGTTCGATATCTTTTGGTTTAGATTTTGGATTTACAAGGTTACATCATCACTTAGTGTGTTCATTTGATAAGGAGAGATGTTATAACCTTGTTTCCCCACAATGTTGTGTGTGTTATATTATAGTTTTTGTATAGATGAGGGCCCTTGGGCCATGTTGTGAGCGTAGGATGATGGATGGGGTCCTCGAGGACCGATGTGGGTGTGTTGTGGATTGAGGGTATGAAGTTGTTGAGGTATGCTATGTTATTTTTGAGGTACGTCGTGTTGTTGTTGAGGTATGTTTTGTTGTTGTTGAGGTGTGTTGTGTTGTTGTTGAGGTGTGTAGGTTTGATATTGTGATGGAGGTTGTTGTGCACCAATGTTGTCTTGTGGAGGATTGGGTGCTTGATTTTGAAGGTGTGTGTTTTGTTTTGGTTGAACATACACTTGATGTTGGGTATTGACATTTGGTGGTGCTAAAATGCATGTTTGATGTTGAATATTTTGGGTAGATGATGATCCATATTGATATTGCATGTTAGGATCATAGTGCTGTTGTTGATGCATTTATTGAGTTTTATTTTGAACATTTCCTTGATACATGCTTTGATATTTTGGTGGTTGTTGATACATGTGTTGTCCTTGAGGTGGGTTGTTAACATGTAGTTGTGGTTGCAAAGGGTTGTTGCCTTGTTGGTTCACTACATGTTGTTGTGGCCTTGGTGGAATATTTCCCATGTTTTGCATATTACCACTAGGACCTTGTTGTTGGGTGTTCCAAGATGTATCATATATGTTGTGTCTTGTTGTATTAGTTTCAACATTATGTGGTGGCATGCTTTGACTTGTGAATATGTTTGTATTTTCTTGAGCATGTTGAGCTACCACAACTTGTTCAATTTGTGAAGGTTGTCTATACAATGGGTTCTCCACATTTTTTTGGGAAAGATTGATTATTAATATGTGATTTTGAGAACAATGGTGGTATCTTGGGATCTACCATTGCTTTGGGTATTTGTCTCACCATCGATTTGTCTCTCAACGGAATGAGATTGGGGTCCTTAAGAATTTTAACGTTAAAGTTTGTAGGTAGCTTGGCACCACTTTGTGCTAGTTTAAGGAAATATGTGTTTGTATCCTTCCCAATCATTTTGTCCATTAATTTATGCATTTTGGGATCTTGGGAGTGTTCTAAAAGTACTTCTTCGGTGATTTCCTCATCATTATCATATTCCTCTATGATCATATCTACAAGATTAGGAGGTTTATTTTGTTGCCAAGCAAATCTGTCTTGATTTTTAAGGTGAATTCTAGCATCACTAAGTGGTTGATTGTCTTGAGCTTTGAGCGTTGGTTGTTCTTTGGGAGTTGAGTGTGTCTTGGGATTGTAAACCCATTCTTTAGATTCCTCATAGGTGGTATTGGTGTTTGGTACACTAGAGCTGCTTTTGTTGATTTCCATATTTTTATGTTGAGATCTTGTTATAATCATAAAAAAACTCAAAAGACCTTGGTAAGTTTGAGCTAAAAACTTGTGGAAATGGGATGACATTTTGATTTGAGATTTTGTTTGATAAAATGACGTACAAAGGGGATGTGTGTATACCTTTTGGACAAATTTTGTTAGTTGTTTTCTTTGGATTGATGTCGGGATTATTGGACGATCAAGTTTGATGTTGGATGGTAAGATTTTGCTACTCAACCCTATGATGGGGAGATGAGCTAATTTTGGGTGTTGTTTGATAAATGATGCTATGGTGTTTGGATGCTCAAACCCTAGGATAAGAGTATGAATGGATGTTTGATGTTTTGATTTGATGCTAGTTTAGAACACAAAGTTCACAAGACTCAAATCAATTTTTTATTGTCTTAGAGGATATGGTGATTGCTTTACTTGAACTAGATATGAGGTTGCAAGTAAAGGTTTTATAAAACAATAGCAAGATAATGGTTTGATTTCTTGTGTTCAATACGTGTCCAAGACTAGGTTGATGTTTGGTTTCTTATTGGTGATGTTGAAAATTTATGGTACAAGTTTGATTTCGATGTTGTGTCCAAAATATGGTAGTTATGAACCCTATGTAAACCAAGTCAAAAGTAAAGGATGGTGATGTTGGATTGTTACTAATAGGTCCAATGATGACAATGTTCTTTGAAAACTGGATAAAGTTTTTAAACCAATGTTTTGAAAGAAGTTTATGATTTTTTTTGATATATTCCAATAAGTAGGACGATAGCAACTTCTATCTAGGACAATAGTGGCAAGAATTTAGCATACTAGTGGTTTTGTTTTAGGAGAACTATGGTAAAGTTTACAAAAATGACCCTCTTTTGACAATGACTATCATGCAACCAATGATAGCAATAGTGGTCATATGAACAATAATGAGTAGATATTAGGTCAACTATGGTAATATTTTGCAATAATAGCGATAAATTTTTGAGATAGTAGCGACAAAATTTGTATAATGATGACTTTGTTTGAACAGTTTCCAATTTTTTGATGGTAGTTTGTTTGATAAGTTTTGCAAGTTTTGATGTTTCTTTGGTATGATGTTCAAGATAATGTTTTTTGAGATACAAAAATGATAAAACACAACAAACAAAGTGTATAAATTGATCATAATGTTTTGAATGTTGATAGGCCAAAATCAACCCAATTTACACTAGTAATAATACATCAAAAATATTTCAAGAATTTTATCCCCAAGGTCAAAGCCAATGGTAATAATTTTAGGCTCACAACTTGGAATCTCCTTCAACTCAAGGGTAGGGACACCCAAAGGGGTGTATACACTTTTTTCTTTGTGAGAGTAGATAGATAGGGGCCTCCTGGAATGGAGAGGAGGGCCCCGTAGAAGGTTGGGGTGGGTGGGAGGAAATAAGATGAGTATGTGCCGAGTATAATGAGAATCCCCCCCCCTTAGGTTATCTATCTCCTCCAACCCACCCCTGCCCCTACTATTCATTGGTAGGTGATAAGGCTAGACCGTTTAATATGTAAAAGGGAGGAAGGTCTCCCCCATCTGGGCCCGATACTAGCAACACCTAATATACTATCACTATATGTAATACCTTAATCAATACCTAATGTTATATTGAAAGGGAAATTGAACATGTAGTTCGGGTGTTCAACTCGCTAGAATCATTTTCTTGTTGGGGTGTTCTACGAGCTAGAATCTCAATCTTATTGGGGTGGAACCACCCTTTCCAGACTATACGTAACATGGGTGGGAGGGAATTTTAATTGGGGTGGGAACTTAGGAGGATATAATGAGAAGTCCCACCCCAACAAAAATTCCCTCCCACCCATGTTACGTATAGTTCGGAAAGGGCGGTTCCACCCCAAGAATATTGAGATTCTAGCTAGTAGAACACCCCAACAAGAAAATGATTCTAGCTAGTTGAACACCTGAATTACATTTTCGATCACCCTTTCGATAGAACATTAGGTATTGATTAGGGTATTACGTATAGTGATAGAATATTAGGTATTGCTAATATCGGGCCCAAATGGGGGCGACCTTCCTCCCTTTTTTTTATTGAACGGTCCGACCTTCACACATACCAACAAATAGTAGGGGCCCTCCAGGGTGGGTGGGAGGAGATAGATAGCCTAAGGGGGGGAGTTCTCATTATAGCCGACACATACTCATCCTATTTTCCCCCACCCACCCCAACCTTCTACGGGGCCCTCCTCTCATTATAGACTTGATTGAAGGAACTAAACCAACCCACCAAAATCAGAGGTCGATTAGCTCGAAGATAGATTCTCTTATGTCTTGGGAATTGAAGAAGCGTGTTGATTCAAGAATTAGATATATGATTAAGCATTCGACTTGGGTATTGATCTTTAATTAGAGGTTTACTATATAATTTGCAAATTAATCCTAATTACAGTTTTTCCCCGATCGCAACAAAATTGCGTGACTATGTTGTCTAACCGTTGAAAGTACAAAATAAGTTCACATTTATATAACTTAATGAAATTAACTAATTACTGAAATGTTGTAATTGGAACTCAAATAACGAATTGAGAAATGAAAAGTAATAGAGAGAATAAGACAAAAGAGGAGATAACACCGGTTGATAACGAAGTTCATTCAATCAGGACTATGTCTTCGTGCCTGCTTCTCAAGTAGAACCACTTTATTAATGATGCCAAGCTATGAAATGCCTTTTTACATCATCTGAGCTCCAAAACCTACATAAAATTTCTCACAATCTCCTCTCAACACTTGAAGACACTCAAAAGGCCTTCATGCTTACAAAATTCTCCTCTAATGAATTATTTCTCCAAAATGAACTTGCTTAATTCCCAAGCCAAAACATCCCCCTTATATACACTTTTATTTCCTAATATGGGCTTTAACCATATGATTTTTCCAATCTCCCATTTACAACAATATATCTTCCAAATCTCCTATATAAGGTTTTAAAAATCTAATTTAAACCCTTATCTTCTAAATGGAAAATAAAATTCTTTAAAATATTTTAAAATCC